>CP116449.1:60226682-60459182 GCA_028216015.1 Quercus dentata | reverse complement strand
AATTTCTAAAAGGTGGCCTAGTGTATAATTTCGGATGGGCCTGAAACCTTTGTTGGTAGGCTAGCTAAAATGTAGATCTCAAGAGAGTGGGCTACGGTTATAAAATGGGTTAAAATAAGCCAGCTTGTGTGCTCTCTGTGTAATAGTTCAAAATGTTGCTTTGTAATGTGTCTTGTGTTCTAGCATAAGCATTATATGAATAAAACTGATATAAAAATATGACCTTCCATGTTCATAAATGCATGCTTCTGTGAATGAAAATGAGACGGACATATTCTCTCTCTTGTATCTTTGTTCGTTCCTTCTTTGCTCTGCACTATCCTCTTTTGTTAGCTGAAAAAGGAGAAAATTTTAAGTCATATTTTTAGCTAAAAATGGAAAACAAAGTTGAGAGGGTGAGAACATGGTGAGAAAAATATTACTGGGTTAAAAAAGATTTGCTCCAGCCACTTTTGTTCCTTTCGTTAGCTGTTGTTGCTTCTTGAGATTGCTGCCTTTGTTGCAGTTGTTGTTGCTATTGGTTATTCTTCTTGTTGTTGTGTAAGTGGCAAAAAAGAGTGGCCTTTTTTAGTTTAGTGGTGGAAAGGAGGGAAGTCTGTGTTTTTTGTTGTGGGTTTGGAGTGGGAAAGGAAGGATTTTTGCAAATTCTAGATCTTGAGTGTTTTATGAATGAAAGATAACTTGAATTCTTCGGCTGTGCCTCGCAAGAGGCTGATCATTGTTGAACGCATAAAGTACGTGGGACCTTTTATATAAGGTTTCATGAGTTAAGTCATTGAGACAAATCTAGGTAACTTGATTTACCTGTACAAACTATAAACTACAAAGTACACTTAAAAAATCTTTCAGCAAAAAAAGAAACACGCTTAAAAAATCAACAAATGTGACGTTTTAAAATTTAAAATGAATTTGAATAGTTGTGAAGAAAACAAAATTTTGACAAGGTGGCAGAGGCAGTAGGAAAAATAGAAAAGGTATAAATTGTGCACTCAATGAGATTCACGTGGGTACAGTGGATGGTGTGGTGTCAAGCGTCTTCGAATAAAAAAACCATGCAAAACCTAGAAGTAGATGGCTAGCTAGCTTGTCTATCACTTTATCTTCCCATTTTAATTTTCTGCTCAATACAAGTTGACTGAGACGTTTCAAGCTCAGTGTCAGCATCGTACTGATGAATACTTTCTACAGAAATAACTCCAGCTTTCATTCTCAAGATCTATTCATATCTTTTTGACATGAACTTCTCGTAATTCTTCAAGGATTCTCTCAACCGTGTCATCATTGTATCAAATCAAGTGTCCCTCTCCGTCTCACACCAAGTCTCTGTGTAAAATAAAAGAGGAAGAAAAATCCCACCAATTTCAATGCGTAGTGAAATTTTTTTGAGAAATTTTTCAATGCGTAGTGAAATTAAAAGGGTGTTATTGGAGTAATTTGAGTGATATTATTTGTAATTTTTTTAAATATATGTGGATTAAAAAATTTTGTAGAAATATGTGTAATGTTGTTTAAAATATGATAGATATTACGTCTACAATATTTTTACAATAAACTAATACCAAGATTACTTTTTTGCCCCAACAATAACAACCAGTAACAACCCGCCATATCATTTCTCTTAAAATATAAAAATATGAGTTTGAACTTGCCTACCAAATAGGCCCAAGTGATTAGAATTAAACAATGATATTCCTGCTCATGGATTTGCTTGCTCTCTTTGTTTAATGCAATAAAGGGCTTTTTTTTGTAATGAAATAAATTTTGTAAGCTTTGAAATTATTTTGTATGTTGTTTTGTGTCCAGTTTTTAATGATATATCCATTCTACCAAAAAAAAATTATTAATATATGTATTCTCGTCGTACAATTATTAATTTACGTATTCTTTTCGCACAATTATTAATATATGTATCACCACTGTACTTGTGTTTTAATTTTTCATAAATTGTGTATTGTTATACCTGTGTCCAGATCCGTGCAAGTGCTTCATTGTTCTACCTTCTTTTTCTTTGTTGTTGTTTCTTGTTGTATATTGCGGCCTTTGTTATCTGTATCCCTATTGTTGTTTGTTTGCTATGGTTGCTAGTGCCATTGAGGGTTGTAGTTTTTGAAGATTCGGATGGTTGAATTGGTTATATTTTATGGTATTTGCGACCTCAAGGGCATTTGAACAATTTTTTTTTTTTTTTTTTTTTTGGAATTTTAGGTGTCAAAAAAGTACTTTTGTGAAAGTTTGGGGGATCAAAATGTAATTTTTGAAATTTTTGGGGTCAAAATATAATTTTGAAAGGTTTTGGGGTTAAATGGAAATATTGGAAAATTTTAGGTGTTGATATGCAATTTGTAGACAAATTGTTGTGGTTGATTTGTAATTTTGGGAAATTGTTGTTTGCAGGCATAGGTTTAAGCAAGAAAAGGTTTCATGTTGAGCTAAAGCTTATTTTTACGAGTAATGCTATGACTACACCTTGCTCATGTGACAAGTCGTGAGTGATGGAGTTGTAAGCCCTCTACTTTTACTCCATCACTCATAACTTGCCACATGTGCAAGTTATAGCAAAAGTTGTGGTCTTAACATTTTTCTATTGGTGAAAATATACTTTTGGTCCTTACATTTTGGGTCAATTCTCATTTTGGTCCCTAAATTGATTGTGCTACTAATGTAGTCCCTTAAAAAAGAAAACCAATTTTATGTTGGTCCCTGCAATCAATACACTAACAAAAAAATCCTACGTGGCAGACGGAGTGCATAGGTGACATGTTAGATGATGACGTTGCTAATATCATAAGAGTAATGCTACAAATACAAACTAATTTACAACATTTTTACAAATTGCTAATATAGCTTTAGTAATTTTCAAATAATTATTGGTAAACATAAATGTGATATTAGTGGTGGACCCACATTAGTACTAATAAAAATTTGTCACATTAATAGCTTGTAAAAATGTTGTAAAATAGTTTGTAATTGTAGAATTACTCGTAAAATAATATTAAAAATATCACGTCAACATCCAAGTCAGCATTTTAATAAATAAATAAATAAAACCTCCTCAAAAAATTAGAAAACATATAATGAAATAAATTATTTTTTTTAACAAAAAAACCTTAAATCTATTTTTTTTTCGTTATTAAAATTAAAATAAATAAATAAACCTACTTTGGGAAATGGGTTTGATCGGCAGGGTGGTGTTGTTGATGGCGGATTTGGGTCAAGGATAATGAGTTTGGTTTCATATATATTGGTTGTGAGTCTTGGACTTATGAACCTTGTATGGATAAATGTGAAAGAGTATTTGGTTATGGCAAGTTTTCTATTCAGGTATGTTGATAAATTGTAATAATTATGGTGATTTTGCCTTGATGTTCTGGGTTTGTTTGTGGTTTTTTTTTTTTTTTTTGTATGTTTTTTCTGGGCTTCTTTTGTGTTTGTTTCTTGGATTTATGGGTGTGATTTCTATGATTTATGGGTTTATGGGTCTATTTCTTGGATTTATGGGTTTGATTACTAGAGGTTTCAATGTTGAATGTGTTAGAATTTTCTATGCTGAGATTGATTATGAGTGTTGGCTGGTTCACTGGCGGCTCCACGTTAGAGTCAAGGTCATCACATGACCACCCTAGCCTAGAAAAAAGAATCATTATTATATATAAAGTTTAAAAATTTTTTGATTTTTTTTACCTTAAAAAAATGTGTGACCACCCTAAATTTTTTTTAGTTCCTATATAATTAAACTTTGGACAAAGTTCAATAACAAACTTGGTTGTAGATTAAGGCTATAACTCCACTCAATATTTTTTTATTGGATATGAATTTTAACAATTCCACAATTAGATTACATTTTTATTCCTATATCCTCAATGCTTGCAAAACTTCAAGAATAAATAAATAACTTATATCATCAATCAAATATTTAATTTTTGAGTTTTTGTAGTCTAAAATTATACACAAAAAATAAGTGTATGGATTAATTAAATAGTAAATAACACCCAATTGACATGAAACTTGATATGTGTTTTAAGAACATAAAAAAAAACATACAATTCAACGATTAGGTTTTCAAAATATGTAGTCATGTTAATTGTTTAGTGAAAGTTGTAGTCTTAGGTTACAATAAGTTTGTAGTCAAACTTTAGTCCTTTTAACAATATATTGGGCCTTTGCAAACATAAAGAAAAATCCAAAAAAAAAATTTATTTAACTAAAATTTTGAAAGAGATATAGCTTGTAGAATTGATAATGAGATATAACTATCTTTTTTATTAAATATTATATAATTTGAGTTTCTTAATGACCACCTTGAAAACAATTTCTAGAGCCGCCACTGGGCCGATTGGGTTTGTCTTGATTTGGTGAAGAACATGAAATTCATGTTCCGGGGAAGAAGAAGAACAATGTTCTTCCGAAGAAATAATGAAAAGCAAAAAAAAAAAAAAGATTAAGGTTTTAAAAAATAATTTATTTCATTATTTGTTTTTTTATTTTTCGAGGTGGCTTTTTTATTTATTAAAATGCTGATATGGATGCTGATGTGGTATTATTATTATTTTATTAGTTGTATCAGTATCTAACATATCACCTATGTACTCCGTCTACAACGTAGGACTTTTTTGTTAGTGGGTTAACAGTAGAGACTAAAATAGAATTGATTTTCTTATTTTAAGGACTACATTAGTAGCAAAATCCTTAAATAATTGTCAAAACATAAATCATATCATAAATCGATTTTTTATTTTTCCGTATCGTGAATCGTATCATGTCATATATCATAGGATACATAAACACTTAGTAAAATTTATAAAAAAATTATAGATACACATATATAAATGGTATATTCATTATAAATTTTAAATATATTCAGCTAATCACTAATTTATTCATCACTTATGTAATAATATTTAACAAGCTAACTAAATAAATCAAACTAGCATGTGTTTGTAACATACACATTCAAATTGATTAAATTCAAAAGTGATAATATATTAAAATAAATGGTATCATCATGTTTATCATTTTGCAAACTTGAGGCTTCCGCGAGTGTCTCGTGGGTAAGGCCTTCCAGCAGAGTACTCGTGAAACTTTCTGTTTGGTAAAAAGTTTTGTTTTGCTTTACCAAGTCTTTACCCACACTATATATACCATCATTACCCACAAATTGTTAGGAGTGCTTTTCAGAGAAAAAATCCTAAAAAATACACTTGAGAGTTGGGGTAGTGTTAACAGTTTTTTGCGCTTTATTAGTACTCTTGTTCCACACTTAGTATGAGTTAGAGTAAAAGTTATTTAGTTGTAATTTTAATTTGGGGGTCTAAACAAGTTCTTGTGTATTTACACAAATTCGAGCTTCCAGTGACATTTAGTAGTGCACGTGTTCAGCATGTGGGGCCTATAAACAATGCCATGTTCTTTCACTTGGTACGCATTCACGTTAAAACTCAGTCTCCTTCTTCATTGCAGCATTACTTTCTCCCTCTCCTCTCACTCTTTCAGCGTTCCTTTTGGCCACTAAGAAAAAATGGCTGATGGAATCCTATTTGGTCTTGCACATAAAATGATTGAAACTAACTAATTATTAACCTTTTCGTTTGCTTCGAGATTTATGGTAAAGAAAAGACAATGTGGCCATGTGGGCTTTGACAAAAGGAAATGGTCCTATCTACTCTTGAAGTACTGGATGAGTCTCCTTCAGCACTTTGGTTCGTGGGGTTTATACTCCCTAAGCATTGGATGCCTCCAAGCTAAGAATTATCTCCCCCACAACAACCCCCCAAAAAAAAAAAAAAAAAAGTTTATTATAATTTAACTACAAATGACTTTAAAGGAATTTTCTCCGACCTATTATAATGTTATTCATAAAATTATTTACGTGTATTAAGTCACATAACTCATGAATTTATTTAAACAAGTTTCTTTTTTTTTTTTTTTTTTTAGTTATTGGTTGTATTGTAAAGTGAGGTTATAAATAGATTGTGGGGGCCGGTTAATCAATAATTATTAAAATCGTGTTAATCTGGGCTGTGGCCCATCCGAGGACATAAAACTGTCCGAGGAGGCCCATATCAGGTTATAAGGGTAACCAAATGAAAAGAAGAGTAGATATCACATGAGGTGAGTTCAGTATTCGTCCGAGGACAAAATCCTTCTCGGCAATATGAGTCCGAGGACGACACGAACGTCATATTGTTGCAAACACACTTCAGAGCTACATTACCACTGAAGGTGGGACATGGGACCAAAGGTAAGAAAGAAAAGGTAAACAAATATCTTTAACAACAGCTGCCTCCACATTAATTGCCTCTCAACCAACTCTTTGGCCGCATTAATGTGGAGGTGATGCCTGAACAGTGATGAGGCAGCCTTACAACTGCTAGTTGGAGGTTTGAAGGTATTGGATGGGACAGGAAGGGATCCCCCGAACCCAACCTACACGTGTGTGGTGAAGATAACACCAAGAGGGCAGTATATAACATGGAAGAATGCATTGAGAAAATAGGATCGGAACTTCAAAACGAGGAGTACTTAGAAAAAAACCTTACGAAATAAAGAACTTAACTGGTTTTAAGGAGAAATTGATCGTTATATTGGTGATAATCCATCTATAAACGTTAAGTTTAATCGTTTTTCTTACGGAGTTAGTCTAGTTCTTTAACATCCACGCTCTACAAATTTATTGTTTGGGCCTTTAATGTTCGAACCCAATACGAATTTGGGATCGTTACAAATTGAGTCCTTACATAGATAAAGTAGCTTTTTAAAGTGCTAAAAATTAATGAATGCTCTAACTTAAAAAAAATAAATAATAAAAAATAATTGTTTTTGTTTTTGTATTTATTAGTAAATGATTGCATCTTAATGTATTTAGAAACAAAGATTTTATGTATTTATAACTTTTTAGTACTATATGGATGCCTATTTGGAGTTTTTTCTTTTTTTATATTCTGAGTCCTACTAGCTCAAAATCTTGGATCCGTCCTTGCTTCTATGGCTAGTTAATGTCAAGAGGATACATTTAAATATATATATATATATATATATATATATATATATATCTCAAGGTTTGTATTTGTAAAATTTGGTTTTCCAAGCCCTCACCAAATCCAGTGTTATTATTATTAGTTCTGATTTGGTGTATGTTGAATTGTGATAAGAGACAATTATCTTGCTGATCATATAATTGAGATAAACTAATAATTAATTAATAATTTTGTTACATATTTAATAAAAATGTCTGAAACATATTTTTCAATTGACACGAGAACAGTTGAATACATAGGGTTCAAAACCAGATTTTTAGCATTAGCATTTTTCTTTTGAATATATCAAGGTTAAAAGAGATAAACCACTTGTCCTGCACTTTAATTAGTGTAATATATAAAGACACCCAAAAAAAATATAAAATCTTGATGTTTACATGTGGGAAAATTTATATTTAGAGAATCCATAAATATTTACATTTTTCTAAGATCTAATCTATTTCTTTTATTAAAAAAATTGGGCTAAAACTACAATAACATATATACTCTTTTGTAGGAAAAATTTGTAAAATAATGATATGGTGACTATTACGTTGGTCACTCCTGGATTAAAGCAAAATCCAGAGTCCAATCCTATTCCAAATGAACCCAAACTTGTTAAATTTTAATTTTAATTTATTCAGCAAAATAATTGTGGGGCCCGGCCCAAAACAATGGGCCACCTAAACACAGGCCCGTCCGAAAAGCATCATGTCCGAAGAGGAGTCATAGCCAAAACGTGATTCAAGACCCGATTCTGAAAGGAAACCTATCCGAGGAGTAACATCTCCTCGGACTCTACAAAGTCCCGGCCAAGAGCTCGCCCCTACCCCTGCCACTAATCCTCCAAGCATATAAAAAGAGTAAAACCCAAAATATCTCATGGAAAGCTGCTACCGCCACATTAAATGTGCCCCAACCACCCTCTTGGCCGCATTAATGAGGAAAAGACCCCGAACAAGATCTTGCCTTGGCCACCGCAACTCACAAGGGGATGATAAAGGTGTACGATAAGACAGGTGCTCAAGTGAGGGCTTAGATGATCAACAAGTGTAAGGTTGAGATAGGAATAATAGAGCTATATAATGTAATAGAGTCCCACAATGAAGGGGACGGAAAAAAGCGTATTGACACTTAAGAAAGAGAACTTTATGTGGAGTATCCATTCTGGTGTTTTTTATCCCTGTAACAACACTCTCCATACCTGAGGCCGACCAGATTCACCGAGGCTAAGTTCTTTCACCCATCCTCTACGAACATTTATTGTGTGTTGCGCTTTGGACCAAGGCACGATCAAACGAGTTTGGGCCAGGAAAATCGTGAGACCACAATTGGCGCCGTCTGTGGGAAGAACTACAAAGACATCGGCTAGCACAACGGTCGAAGTATGGCGGAACTAGGCCCGCGCCATGAGAATCCCCACCGAGCGAACTCCCAACAGACACAGCCCGCTGAGTCCTAGAGGCAGAATAACCCCATTAACCCAGGCGGCAGGGGGAATCGTGAGGGAAGTGTGCATACTATCCGGACGAGGCAGTCACACTCAAACAGCGAGTCATGTGTCCCAGAGGCGAAATAGTCATCAGGCCATGCGGCGGGAGATAGATGACCTGAAAAGGGAGTTATGACATGTGCGGCGAAAACGATCCCCCTCTGACTCAGACGAGTCTTCTAATGCGGAGGATGTGAGTTACCGACGGAGGTTGAGGACCCCCCCAAGCGAGACTTTTACCTACAAGAAGGAACCCCGCCCTGTGAGGAAATATGAAAACCCATCCAGCAAAGGCTCAGGGAACGATGTCATGAAGAAGGCACTGGACCAGGTTTCGAGATCACCCTTCACAAACAGAATTGAAGGGGCTAAGCTACCCCGACGCTTCATCCAACCGGTGTTCGCCATTTATCACGGCCGAATGGACCCGTGAGAGCATGTGAGCCAGTTTAACAGAAAATGGCAATCTACTCCCAAAATGAAGCCCTAATGTGCAAAATATTCCCATCGACTTGGGATCAATGGCGATGAGGTGGTTTAACGGTTTGAAGACAAACTCCATAGGCTCCTACAAGCGGCTCACTCGGGCTTTCTATTCCCGTTTTATCACAAACACCAGAGTCTCTCGACCCCTCAGTTCATTATTGTCCTTATCCATGCACGAGGGAGAAACCCTGAAAGCATACTTGGATAGATATTGGGAGGTGTATAATGACTTAGATGACAACCATGATGATGTTGCTATCAAGACGTTCAAAAGCGACCTTCCCACGAACATGGCCTCGAGGAAATCTCTCTTTGGTAAACCGGTTGCCAATGTTCATCGGTGATGGATAGGATCGACAAGTACAAAAGGGTGGAGAAAGACCAGCTGCAAGGAAAGGGGAAGGAGAAGGTCAATCCCCCAAACCAAATGACTTGGTCGGAACAGTATAACCTTGACCCGCCGAGGAAAGACTTCTCGCGACAGTGGGGAGAGCCACCCACAAACAAAGTGAATGTCGTGTTCGGGAGCCAAGATAACAGTCTTTGGAGAAAAGTAAGGAATGAGCCCTACTTTAGATGGCCGGGGAAGATGGCCGGAGAACCTTCAAAACGTAATCAGAACCTATACTGTCACTATCATCGGGACCATGGGCATACCACCGAGGACTGCGGGAACCTATGAAATCACCTGGATCGGTTGGTCCGAGAAGGGAAGTTGCGTCACCTTCTACACCCCTCGAGTGGACATCCCGGTCAAGCAATGCCAGATTCTCGAAAGGATGTGTCCTTAAGACCCCCTACCGGGACGATACATGTTATCCTCATTTGCACTAGGAAGAACCGGGCCACCCCTTCCCAAGGTAATGGTCAGAGATCGGCTCTACTTCGAGGACAGCCAAAGGGGTCCTAAAAGATCAAAAAGGAGAAGCTCCTTGATACTGGGATTCTCGGATGAGGATAAGGAGGGAACTATTCAACCTCATGATGACGCCTTGGTGGTTACGCATAGGATTGGGGGCTTCGATGTGAAAAGGGTGTTAGTAGACTCAGGAAGCGCTGTAGAAATAATATACCCTGATCTATACAAGGGGCTGAACACGAAGCCGGAAGATTTGGCGACTTATGACTCCCCCTGCTCGCCTTCGAAGGGAAGATGGTTACACCGAAAGGGCAGATCCGGCTACCCGTGCGGTGGGTCAGGAGGTGGTGGAAGTAAATTTTATTGTGGTCGACGCTTACTCCCCATATACCGCGATAGTTGCCAGGCCATGGATCCACTCCCTAGGAGCCGTGACCTCCACACTCCACCAAAAAGTAAAATACCCATCCGGAGGACAAGTAGAGGAGATCCGAGGAGATCAGGCCGTATCCAGAAAGTGTATGGTCGCCGCCATCCTGCATCGGCCCGTTCTTTGAGTCCTCGGTCCCACAGAACTTATAGCAACCAGCCTCCTTGGCGGGACGGGGGGGATGAGCTAGCCGAGGAGATCAGGTGTGAAAGTTTGGAAAAGATCATTTGTCAACAACGACCCGGACAAGTTTTTTTCAGGTCGGCTCGAGTTACCTCTCCCAAGAAAAAGAGGAGGCGATGGGATTTCTCGGAGGAAATGTCGACGTGTTTGCGTGGGACGCCTATGACGCCCCAGGGGTTGATCCTGGTCTTATTTGTCACCACCTTAACGTCAACCCGTCTTCCATTCCGAAGAAGCAGCCTCCCCGACGCCCTTCAAAGGAACACGCTAATGCCGTGAGAGACGAGGTTGCAAAAGCGAAGAAAGCAGGGGCTATTAAAGAGGTCTTCTATCCCGAATGGTCTGGCAAACACGGTGGTGGTAAAGAAGAAGACAGAAAATGGAGGGTGCGCGAGACTTCTGAGACCTAAACAAGGCATGCCCAAAGGATCCATTCCCCTACCACGAATAGATAGGTTGGTGGATGCAACCGTGGGTCACCCTCGGATGAGTTTCTGGGCGCTGCCAGGGCTATCATCAAATCCCCCTTGCGCCTTGGGAGGACCAGGAGAAGATCGCTTTCATAACGCCCCTCGGAAACTACCACTACAAGGTGATGCCGTTTGGGCTAAAGAACGCAGCTCAACCTACCAACGGATGATGACCCGAATGTTCGAACCACAACTGGGCAAGATCATTGAGGTTTACATAGACGATATGGTTGTGAAAAGTAAAAGGGTGTCCAAGCACCTGAAAGACCTTGAGGAAATCTTTGCTATCTTAAGAAAGCTCCGGTTGCGGTTGAACGCTTCCAAATGTTCCTTCGGAGTTGGGTCGGGAAGGTTCCTAGGGTACATGGTGACTCATAGGAGAATAGAGGTAAGCCCCGATCAAATCAAAGCGATAAACGACTTACGGGCTCCTCGGAACCCGAAGGAAGTACAAAGGCTCACGGGTATGATTGCGGCATTAAACCGGTTTATATCAAGGTCAGCAGATCGATGCCGACCGTTTTACCTACTGATAAATAAGTGGAAAGGGTTTGAGTGGTCGAAGGAATGCGTCCGGGTTTTCCAGCAGCTTAAGGAATATCTGTCACGACCCCCCATCATGTCCATTCCCGAGGGCGAGACGAGGTGTTGTTCACGTACATCATTTGTAGCTCCCCATCTTTGTAAGCCTGGTAATCGATCACGGGATGATAATGGGGTGCAGCGACCAGTGTACTATGTGAGTAAATCATTGCACGAGGCCGAGGTGCGATATCTACCTCTAGAAAAGGCAATTCTGGTGATAGTACATGCCACCCGGAAGCTCCCTCATTACTTTCGGGCGCATACGGTTGTCGTTTTAACTCGCCTTCCCCTTGAGCGGTGCTTGAGCGCCGACACACAGGAAGGATCGCCATGTGGAGTGCGCTTTTGGGAGCCTTCGACATTAAATATATGCCTAGACCCTCCATCAAAGGCCAGGTCCTCGCGGACCTGGTGGCGGAATTTTTGAACCCCTATAGAAACAATGACCGAGAAGAAAGACGTGGATGGAAAGCCGGTTGGTGTCATTTCGGCAGGGGGAGCCCCGCATTGGAAGGTCTATGTGGACGGCGCGGCCAACCGGAGAGGATCTGGAGTTGGGATAGTTCTAATATCACCAAACAGTGCCGCCATTGAAAAGTCGTTGAGGCTCGGATTTCCGACTACGAACAATGAAGCGGAATACGAGGCCTTACTTCAGGGGATGACAATGGTTCAAAGATTGGGCGGAAGAGTAGTAGAAGTATTTTCGGACTCCCAGTTGGTCGTCGGACAAGTGAAGGGTAAGGTGGAAGCCAGAGATGCTAGGATGCAAGAGTATCTAGGACATGTCAAACGCCTACAGACGAGTTTTGAGTCATTCAATCTGACGCACGTTCCTCGAAGTGCAAACACTCATGCAGACTCGCTGGCCACTCTTGCCACGTCCTCGGCACATAATGCCGCGAATGATCCTAGTGAAGATCTAGTCAAGGCGGTCCCATCATCGGCGGAGACCGGCCCAAATCCATCGAGTTAGACGAGTCCCACTGGATGGATCCCATAAGGAATTTCCTCCAAGACGATATCTTACCGGATGAAAAACTAGAAGCCGAGAGGATACGTCGAAATGCTCCTCGTTTCTGGCTATCGGAGGACCGCAAATCAGATCGGCGCTCTTACTCGGGACCGCACTTACTCTGCATACATCCAGAAGAGTCCGAGTTTCTACTTGAAGAGTTGCATGAAGGAATATGTGGAAGTCACACCGGAGGAAGATCGCTGGCTCACGGGGCACTCACCCAAGGATACTGGTGGCCGAACATGCAGAGACAGGCCAAGGAATACGCCAAGAAGTGCGATCAGAGCCAAAGATTTGCCCTGAATATCCACCAACCCGGAGGGGTTCTCAACCCACTCTCCAGTCTATGGCCGTTCGCACAATGGGGTCTTGATATTGTCGGACCTTTCCCCAAGGCTGCGGGGAACAAGCGATACATAATAGTCGGAACCGATTACTTCACTAAATGGGTGGAGGCTGAACCTTTGGCCAACATTAGAGACGTGGATGCCCAGAAATTCATCTGGAAGAACATTATCACCCGCTTCGGAATTCCACGAACACTCATTTCCGACAATGGTCTCGATTCGACAAGTAAAAATTTTAGGGAGTATTGCCGTGAATTTGGGATCATCAATCGATATTCCACCCCGGCATACCCCCAAGGAAATGGGCAAGTCGAGGCCGTGAATAAGGTCATAGTGAACGGATTGAAGAAAAGAGTGGATGAGGCAAAGGGGAGATGGGTAGAAGAGCTCCCACACGTCTTGTGGACATATCGGACAACGCCGCGGCGTTCAACCGGTGAAACCCCCTTCTCAATGACTTACGGGGCTGAGGTCGTGCTCCCGATCGAGAACAACTTCCCCACACTAAGGTCTAGCTCGTTTACCCCCAGGTGATAACGACGAGTTGCTGGGAAGAAGTCTGGACCTAGCCGAGGAAAGAAGGGAAAAGGCCACGATTCACATGGCCTATTACCACCAAAAGTCGAGACAAGGGTATGATGCCAACGTCAAGCTGCGACCTCTGGGTCCGGGTGATCTCGTGATGAGAAAGATTCTCGGCAGCGCAAAAAACCCCTCTTGGGGCAAGTTGGAGCCCAACTGGGAAGGACCATACCGTGTCACATCCGTGGCCGGGATCGGCGCTTACTACCTAGAAGACCTGGATGAAAAAAGCGTATCTCGTCCATGGAATGTAAATAACCTTAGAAGATATTGTTATTAATGAAAATGGCTTTGCCCATATTTTGTTTCGTGATTATCCGTTTTCTGCTGATCTATCTGCGATTATTCATAGTTTTAAACAGAACCAAAGTCCTGCATGGCTCTTCGGACCACAGACTTTGGGGAAATTCTTACTCATGACAATTTATACAAGTTTTAAACAGAACCTAAGTTCCGCATGGCTCTTCGGACCACAGACTTAGGGGAAATTATTACTTATGACGACTATTCATAGTTTTAAACAGAACCAAAGTCCTGCATGGCTCTTCGGACCACAGACTTTGGGAAAATTATTACTCATGACAATTTATACAAGTTTTAAACAGAACCTAAGTTTCGCATGGCTCTTTGGACCACAGACTTAGGGGAAATTATTACTTATAACGACTGTTCATAGTTTTAAACAGAACCTAAGTTACGCATGGCTCTTCGGACCACGGACTTTGGGGAAATTATTACTCATGACAATTTATACAAGTTTTAAACAGAACCTAAGTTACGCATGGCTCTTCGGACCACAGACTTAGGGGAAATTATTACTTATGACGACCATTTATAGTTTTAAACAGAACCAAAGTCCGGCATGGCTCTTCGGACCCACGGACTTAGGGGAAATTATTACTCATGACAATTTATACAAGTTTTAAACAGAACCTAAGTTCTGCATGGCTCTTCGGACCACAGATTTAGGGGAAATTATTACTTATGACGACTATTCATAGTTTTAAACAGAACCAAAGTCTTGCATGGCTCTTTAGACCACAGACTTTGGGGAAATTATTACTCATAACAATTTATACAAGTTTTAAACAGAACCTAAGTTCTGCATGGCTCTTCGGACCACAGACTTAGGGGAAATTATTACTTATGACGACTATTCATAGTTTTAAACAGAACCAAAGTCCCGCATGGCTCTTTCGGACCACGGACTTTGGGGAAATTATTACTCATGACAATTTATACAAGTTTTAAACAGAACCTAAGTTCTGCATGGCTCTTCGGACCACAGACTTAGGGGAAATTATTACTTATGACGATTGTTCATAGTTTTAAACAGAACCTAAGTTTCGCATGGCTCCTCGGACCACAGACTTAGGGGAAATTATTACTCATGACAAATTATACAAGTTTTAAACAGAATCTAAGTTCTGCATGGCTCTTCGGACCACAGACTTAGGGGAAATTATTACTTATGACGACTGTTCATAGTTTTAAACAGAACCTAAGTTCTGTATGGCTCCTCGGACCACAGACTTAGGGGAAATTATTACTCAGGACAATTTGTTCATAGTTCTAAACAGAACCTAAGTTTTGCATGGCTCCTCGGACCACGGACTTAGGGGAAATTATTACTTACGACAACTATTCACACAAGTCTTAAGCAGAACCTAAGTCTTGCATGGCTCCTCGGACCACGGACTTAGGGGAAATTATTACTTGACCATTTGGGTAGCTATTACCTGAGGGAAATCATTTTTAAGCGCACGCAGAGTCTTACACCGGTGCAACCCTCACTCAAATTCGCTACAACATCCTCTTCACCACGACCGTTCATATCGTTATTGGCACTAAATAAAGGGATGGTGTTAACATAAACACATAAAAGTGAAGGAAACATTCTATATTAATAGTACGGGTCCAATACAAAAAGAGAGGTCCGTACAAAAGAATGCAAAACCAGGACAACTCTCGTTCAAAAATGAAGGAAATACAAAAGCTAAAAGCCAAAAACTAAGCCTTGGCGGGAGGATCTTCTTTCTGCTCCGGCTGAGGAAGAGGGGCCTCGATGGTGGGATCCACGGCCGAATCCTTCGAGCCGCTAAGGATGGGGGCGGCATCTGGCACCGTCAACTCCTGCTCGATCATTTGCTCGGGCGCCATCGGGATTCACTCGGATCTCCCGAGGGTAAAAGATGCTCTCAGGCAGCCTTAACGCCGAATCAGCAGGAACTCCCGCAGCATCAAGGGCGTGAGCCCATGAGATCTTTGCGATGAGTCCCTGCACACCTCAGGGATTTCCTCGGAAAGCCACGGCCTTCGTTTCTTGGACCCCAAGTCGGGCGAGCAAAGCATTCTTTTCAGCCTCCATGACCTCTCGGATCAGGTGAGCCTCCTCTCTAACCCGCCGCAACTCACCTCGACTTTTTGCAGAGAGCGGTCTTAAGTTCCACCACCGCCGCCTTTCGGTGGCGAGGTTGAGTGGGTCGTATAAAGCTCCTTGCGCCGATCCTCCGCCCGGGTCTCGGCACTCTTGAGACCAACCTCGGCGCTTTTGCGCCGTTTCTCCGACTCCTTGAACTTCTCGGTAAGTTCAAGGTGCTCCTGCTTCATGGACCCCAAGGTTTTCTCCATCTCCGTCCGAGACCGACCCTCCACCTCAACCCGACTTCGATGGTCACGACAAAACTCCTCAGCCACAAATACTGCTGAGTAATCTGCAATCGAAACAAAACCGATTCAGAATATGGCGGGGTTAAATAAGTCAATAAAACAGTAAAGGAGTACTTACCATCGCAAGATCCCTTTTAAGGGATAGGAAAAGCTCGGCCGGGCGAACCGCGCTGTAGGCCTCCATATCCCCGAGGAGCGTAAAGGCTGCTCTAAGGCCTCGACCACATACCCCGCTCGGCCCCCGGTTGTACTCTCGAATCGACGAGTTGTAGGGGATAGCAAACCCCTCCAACTCTAACTTAGGACTCCATATGCGTGGGGGCGGCGCGCACCTGTAGCGATTCTCCTCGTCCCTACTTTCAGAGGAGTTTGCCCTCTTGCTCCTCTGTCCCTTGGCCACTTTTTGCTGCTTAGTGGGTTGGGTAACCAGCTCACCCTCCTCGGGAGTGTCAGCCTGCCTTTTCTTTTTCAGATCGGGGATTGCTTTGAGGGCGGGATCGGTAGGGACCGAGGGGCGAGGAGGCGGGTCCTGGGTTTGCGCTTTGTGAGTGCCTTCAAGATCGGCCCTTGCCTCGGCTGGCCATCAACTCCCTCAGAGACTTGCCCATATCACCTCCTTCTTCGTCCAAGGAATCTTCCGAGCAGGATATAATAATGGGGCCACCGACCACGGAATTGCGGTCCTGCTCTCCTTCAAGATCAGAAAGCTCAACCACGGGGTCTTGCTGAACTTCCTCCTCAAAATAAAACTTGTCTATTTCTTCCTCAAGGGAAAGACGAGACGATTCGGTGTGCCCCTCAACCGGGACAGCAACACCAGGCTCTTCCGGTGGAGGTACTTGCTCTACTATACGAGGATGCCGAGCAGCGGGTAGAACGACTCGGGGAAGATCGTTTGGAGCTAGGAGCCCGTTCTTACGATATCGTCAATCCTAGCCAACCTCGGACCGCCAGCCCTTATGGCATGACCAACAGGTTGAAATGAGCGGCTTAGAGGTTGATAACCCAGAATCGGATGTGCCGCACGTAGCTGTCCGTCCTCGGTAACGTAAATCTCCGACCTTAGAAGATAGTTCAGCGCCAGCACATTCACGAAGTTTATCCGAGAAGCGGTGTGAACTTTATCTGCGAACATCCAAGAAAAGTGGGTTAGTACATGAAATTTTTCAAGTGTAAGGGAAACAAGAAAGATAACCCCCCAATGCTAAACCCTATCCCCAAAAGGGTTGGCCCTAGAAGACGCCGCACCTGGGGTTCCTGGCCTGGTCGGACAGTGAATACCATCAAACCACTCCCCCGAAGCAATAAGAAAGTCATTCTTCACGGTCTTGTTGGAGATTGGGAGACAAGAGATCAATCTAACCACCTCGGATCGGGACTTGAGATAGTACCCTACGCTCTCGTTGCCACTCTCGAGGCGATGACACTCGTACAGATAAGCCACATTGTGCCAAGTGAGGCCTAGATTCAATCGCTCATCTAAGACATCTACACAGCCTAATATCTTGAACATATTAGGGGCACATCGATGCGGCGTCAACCTATGGTTGGACAGATACTCCCTTGTGATCCTACGCATGGGAAGCGTCATCCCTCCCTCTATGAAAGCGATCATGGGGATGACAACTTCTCCCACGCCTCTATCTGTCAATACTCCCTCAAGAGGACAATATCGCAGCCCCACACCCGGGACTTGAGATAGTACCCTACGCTCTCGTTGCCACTCTCGAGGCGATGACACTCGTACAGATAAGCCACATCGTGCCAAGTGAGGCCTAGATTCAACCGCTCATCTAAGACATCTACACGCCTAATATCTTGAACATATTAGGGGCACATCGATGCGGCGTCAACCTATGGTTGGACATGAGATACTCCCTTGTGATCCTACGCATGGGAAGCGTCATCCCTCCCTCTATGAAAGCGATCATTGGGATGACAACTTCTCCCACGCCTCTATCTGTCAATACTCCCTCAAGAGGACAATATCGCAGCCCCACACCCTGGGGAATGTGGTATTTTGCTCTAAAAGCCTCCATGGCGGCCGGAGTATTGACTAATTTTTCGAATCTATCCATCCGAACTGTACTGGAAGAATGAAAATAAAGACCAAAGAAAAAATAAAGTCCGAGGAGGAAGTCAAGCGACAAAGCAAATGGAACTTACAGGTATCTTCTCAAATGACCAATAGGGGAATCGGAAGGCTCTTCTATGGAGGGCGCCTCGCAGAAATAACGGTGAAGATTTGAAGGGAGGATGTAATTAAGGATTTCTGGGCGCTGGAGTTCTCTGGAGGTTTCTGTTCTAATGAGCGGATAAAAGAAAGAAGAAGGAAGTCTATCTGACGCCTTATATAGCCGGGAGGAGAGAGAAAAGATCAGCCTCGCCTAAAAAGTCGAGAAATAATGATGGCCGTTTGATCCACGTCTCACCGTTGGATAAAGGGGACAAGAAACCTCCGGAAGTAAATAGCCGCGCCTCGTAAATTGTAGCGCGTCAAAAAGTAATCGCCCGCCCACGCGCCCCAAGGCTTCCTCGCTTCCATCCTCACTGACATCAAAACCCCGCTTTTCTCCTCGGAATGAGACAAAAACCGGAGTTTTAAGGGGCTATTGTGGGGCCCGGCCCAAAACAATGGGCCGCCCTAAAACGAGCCCATCCAAAAAGCATCACGTCCGAGGAGGAGTCATAGCCAAAACGTGATTCAAGACCCGATTCTGATAAAGGAAACCTGTCCGAGGAGTAACATCTCCTCGGACTCTACAAAGTCCCGACCAAGAGCTCGCCCCTACCCCAGCAGCTAATCCTCCAAGCATATAAAAAGAGTAAAACCCAAAATATCTCATGGAAAGCTGCTACCGCCACATTAAATGTGCCTCAACCACCCTCTTGGCCGCATTAATGAGGAAAAGACCCCGAGCAAAGATCTTGCCTTGGCTACTGCAACTCACAAAGGGATGATAAAGGTGTCTAATAAGACAGGTGCTCAAGTGAGGGCTTAGATGATCAACAAGTGTAAGGTTCATATAGGAATAATAGAGCTATATAATGTAATAGAGTCCCACAATGAAGGGGACGGAAAAACGTATTGAGACTTAAAAAGAGAACTTTATGTGGAGTATCCATTCTCGGTGTTTTTATCCTGTAACAACACTCTCCATACCCGAGGCCGACCAGATTCACCGAGGCTAAGTTCTTTCACCCATCCTCTACGAACATTTATTGTGTGTTGCGCTTTGGGCCAAGGCCTGATCAAACGAGTTTGGGCCAGGAAAATCGTGCGACCACAATAATATATATATATATACATATTTATATAAATTTTAATTTACTTTTTTTCATTTCAAGTATCAATTGACAGATATTAACAAAAAAAAAATACATATTCATTAACATAATTGAGAAAATAAATCATTGTACAAGCATTTAAATGTTGACTATAAACCTGAAAATTTTCAAAGAAGAAATCTACATTTGTTTTGGTTTATTTTATGAATTTGTACAAAGCTTTTTTTTTTTTTTTTAATTTTGTTAGGTTCTAAAGACTTAGGATCTTATGTATTTAGAACTCTAATGTGTATTGTTGGCAAACCGTGATCAAAACAAGATGTTTAGTCGTGTTTAGACTTACTCAAAGTTGGTTCAATTATGTAAAGTTGGATTTAGGTTGATGCAGATTTAATAAAGCATTTCGGCACGGTTCGATCGATCGAAGCTTAGGCTCAATCAATCGAAATTCGGGCAGAATGCGTTTTTTGCAGAATTCCAACTCAGCCTTATTTTATTTAAAACGTTTAGGGTTTTGTATTTTTCCCTAGGTATATAAGGCAAACCCTAGCCATGTTTTAGTGTTGCTCATATTGCTGTTCGTGTCAATCTCTTGTGAAATCTGTCAGAAGCTTTCCTTTACACAAGAAGGAGATTCGTTCAAGAACTTGATGATCATTCATTTGCTGCCATAAAGAACTTAAAGAAACACAAGCGAGTGTGCTTGTACTTGTTGAAGAATCCAAAAAAGAAAGAGTCCATGGTTTCGGAACTTGCACGTGGTCGTGTCGGTAAGTTTCTACTAATGGGTAGCAATAGGATGTTAGTGGTCTAAGTCCTGTTAAATAACTTCAATTCGTTCATAGTGGATTTAGGTTTACCTTGAGGATAGCTAGGTTAAATCCTCCCCAGGTTTTTACCGGTTTGGTTTCCTAGGAAATCATATCATTGTGTTATTTATCTTTCCGCCGCTTTGCACGATATGATTGTTTGATTGTGATAACCTAGATTTGGAATTTGGACTAAGTAACAACCTCGATCTTTCTTTTAATGAGAAAATTGAAACTCTCCCCGATTCAATTACTACACTATTGAATTTGCAAACATTAAAACTTTGTAGTTGTGAACGTCTTAAAGAATTACCCATAGGCAATAGAAAAGTGGTTAGCCTCAAGCATCTTTATAATGATGGTTGTGATAATTTGAGTCATATGCCTCGTGGATTAGGACAATCGACTTCACTTCAAACATTAAAATTATTCATTGTGAGCCCCTCCTTCCACGTAGGTGGAGTAGGTGAATTGAAGGAGCTAAACAACTTGCGAGGAAAATTAGAGTTAACACATTTGGAACGGTTTTCAGAACCTAACTCATAATCCATTGTTGTGAATTTAAGGAAGAAGCAACATCTGGAAAACTTGATATTAAAATGGTATCATCAAGATCAAGTAGATAATAATAAAGATGAGAAGTTATTAGAAGACCTCCAGCCACACCAAAATCTCAAATATTTGGAAGTGTATCAGTATGAGGGTGTGAAATTTTCAAGTTAGGTCTATTCTCTCACAAATCTTGTTAATTTAAGGATAAACAATTGTAAGAGATGCCAATATGGCTTGAAAATATTTTTCCTATATCGTGAGATAAATAATCTTGAAATCAAATTTTGGGTTAAAAAAAAACTTTAGTGGCCATTTATTCACGAGCCATGATCACTTAGAAAAATGTGTTGAAAAGTGACCTTCGGTCACCGTTTCGACAATAACTTTTAAACGGTAAGGAATATTTAGACATGGCCTGAATGTTTTCGAAATAACACATTCGGTGCTTGAATTTGAACACAAATTTTGTATTTTTTTGGTGGAAATCAAGAGAGTTATTGTCATTTGAATTAGTCCCACCGAGATACCCGAAATACGGATTCCAATTATGTGCTGATAGAAAGGCGTAAAAATGGAAGTTTAATGATTCACACAAGAATTTGGCTTCGAAATATTTTTCCCATATCGCAAGATCAATAATCTTGAAATCATATTTTGAGTAAAAAAAACGTTAGTGGCCAGTTATTCATGAGCTGTAATCTCTTAGAAAATGTGTTGAAAAGTGACCTCCGGTCACTGTTTTGGCAATAACTTTTGAACGATGAAGGAATTTTTAGACGTGGCTTTAATGTTTTAGAAAGCACACATTCGGAGCTAAAATTTGAACACAAATTTTTTACGTTTTTGATGGAAATCGAGAGAGTTACTGTCGTTTGAATCAGTCCCACCAAGTTACCCGAACTACGGACTCCAATTATGTTCCGATGGAGGGGCGTAAAAATGGAAGTTTAACGATTTGCATCCAAATTTGGCTTTCAGCGATTCGCTCAAGAATTTGGCTTGGAAATATTTTTCCTATATCGCGAGATCAATAATCTTGAAATCAAATTTTGGGTAAAAAAAAAGTTTGTGCCTAGTTATTCACGAGATGTAATCACTTTGAAAATGTGTTGAAAAGTGACCTTTGGTCACCGTTTTGACAATAACTTTTGAACGGTAAGGAATTTTTAGACGTGGCCTTAATGTTTTCGAAAGAACACATTTGGAGCTTGAATTTGAACACAAATTTTGAATTTTTTTGGTGGAAATCAAGAGAGTTATTGCCATTTGAATTAGTCCCACCGTGTTACCCGAAATACGGATTCCAGTTATTTGCAGAACGGTAAGGAAATTTTAGATGCCGCCTGAATCTTTTAGAAAGTACACATTCGGTAATTCAATTTGAACACAAATTTTTTATCTTTTCATCGGAAATCAAGAGAGTTGTTGTCGTTCGAATCAGTCCCACAGAGTTATCCGAAATACGGATTCCAATTATGTGCCAATGGAAGGTTGTAAAAATGGAAGTTTAACGATTCACTCACGAATTTGGCAGGGAAATATTTTTCCTATATCGTGAGATCAATAATCTTGTAATCAAATTTTGGGTAATAAAAATGTTTGGGCCTAGTTATTCATGAAACGTAATCGCTTAGAAAATGTGTTGAAAAGTGACCTTCGATTACCGTTTCGACAATTAGTTTTGAACGGTAAGGAATTTTTATACGCGGCCTGAATGTTTTTGAAAGCAAACATTCAGAGCTTGAATTTGAACACAAATTTTGTATTTTTTTGGTGGAAATCAAGAGACTTATTGTCATTTGAATTAGCCTTACTAAGTTACCCGAAATAATGATTCCAAGTATGTGCCGATGGAGGGGCGTAAAAATAGAAGTCTAACGATTCGCACACGAATTTGGCTTGGAAATATTTTTCCTATATCGCGGGATAAGTAATCTTGATATCAAATTTTGGGTAAAAAAAACGTTAGTGGCCAGTTATTCACAAGCCGTAAACGCTTAGAAAATATGTTGAAAAGTGCCCTTGAGTCACCGTTTCGTCAATAACTTTTGAACGGTAAGGAATTCTTAGACACGGCCTGAATGTTTTAGAAAGAACACATTCGGAGCTTCAATTTGAGCAAAAATTTTTTATGTTTTCGTTGGAAATCGCAAGAGTTATTGTCATTTGAATCAGTCCCACCAAGTTACGCAAAATATGGATTCCAATTATCTGCTGATGGAAGGGCGTAAAAATGGAAGTTCAACGATTCGCTCATGAATTTTGCTTGGAAATATTTTTCCTATATCGCGAGATCAATTATCTTGAAATCAAATTTTGGGTAAAAAAAATGTTTGTGTCTAGTTATTCATGAGACGTAATCGCTTTGAAAATGTGTTGAAAAGTGTCCTTTGGTCACGGTTTCGACAATAACTTTTGAACAATAAGGAATTTTTAGACGCGGCCGGAATGTTTTCGAAAGAACATATTCGATGCTTAAATTTGAACACAAATTTTGAATTTTTTTGGTGGAAATCAAGAGAGTTATTGTCATTTGAATTAGTCCCACAGAGTTACCCGAAATACGGATTCGAGTTATGTGCAATTGGAGGGGCGTGCAAATGGAAGTTTAACGATTCACACACAAATTTGGTCTGGAAATATTTTTCCTATATTGCGAGATCAATAATCTTGAAATCAAATTTTGGGTAAAAAAAACGTTAGTGGCTAGTTATTCACGAGCCGTAATTGCTTATAAAATTTGTTGAAAATTGACATTCGATCACCGTTTCGACAATAACTTTTGAACGGTAAGGAATTTTTAGAAATGGCCTGAATGTTTTCAAATGAACACATTCGGAGCTTAAATTTGAACACAAATTTTGTATTTTTTTTTTTTTTTTGTTAATCAAGAGAGTTATTGTAATTTGAATTTGTCCCACCAAGTTACCCAAAATACTGATTCCAATTATGTGCCGATGGAGGGGTGTAAAAATGGAAGTTTAACGATTTGCACACAAATTTGGCTTGGAAAAATTTTTCCTATATCGCGAGTTCAAAAATCTTGAAATCAAATTTTGGGTAAAAGAACGTTAGTGGCTAGTTATTCAAAAGCTATAATTGCTTAGAAAATGTGTTGAAAAGTGATATTCGGTCATCGTTTCGACAGTAACTTTTGAACGGTAAGGAATTTTTAGACGCGGCCTAAATGCTTTTAGAAAGTAAACATTCAGAGCTTCATTTTGGACACTAATTTTTTATTTTTTTCGATGGAAATCGAGAGAGTTATAGTCATTTGAATATGTCCCAACGAGTTATCTAAAATACGGATTCTATTTATGTGTTGATGGAGGGGCATAAAAATGGAAGTCTAACAATTCGCACACGAATTTGGCTAGGAAATATTTTTCCTATATCGCGAGATCAAAAATCTTGAAATAAAATTTTGGGTAAAAAAAACGTTAGTGGCAAGTTATTCACAAACCGTAATTGCTTAGAAAATGTGTTGAAAAGTTACCTATGGTCACCGTTTGAAAAAAAAAACTTTTGAAAGGTATGGAATTTTTAGATGTCGCCTATATGTTTACTAAAGAACACATTTTGAGCTTGAATTTGAACACAAATTTTATATTTTTTTGATGGAAATCAAGAGATTTATTATCAATTGAATTAGTTCCACCGATTTACACGAAATACGGATTCCAATTATGTGCGTATGGAGTGGCGTGAAAATGGAAGTCTAACAATTCGCACACGAATTTGGCTTGGAAATATTTTTCCTAATTCACATTATCAATAATTTCGAAATCAAATTTAGGATAAAAAAAATGTTAGTGGCTAGTTATTCACGAGACGTAATCGCTTAGGAAATGTGTTGAAAAGTGACCTTCGGTCACCGTTTCGACAATAACTTTTGAACAGTAAGGAATTTTTAGACGCAACCTGAATGTTTTCGAAAGAATAGATCTGGAACTTGAATTTGAACACAAATTTTGTATTTTTGTGGTGGAAATCAAGAGAGTTATTGTCCTTTGAATTAGTCCCACCGAGTTACCAGAAATACGGATTCCAATTACGTGCCAATGGTGGGGTGTAAAAATGAAAGTTTAACGATACGCACTCAAATTTGGCTTGGAAATATTTTTCCTATTTTGCGAGATCAGAAATCTTGAAATAAAATTTTGGGTAAAAAAAATGTTGGTGGCTAGTTCTTCACGAGCCGTAATCGCTTAGAAAATGTATAGAAAAGTGACCTTGAAGAACCTTTACAACAATAAGTTTTGGACGGTAAGGAATTTTTAGACACGGCTTGTATGTTTTAGAAAGTACACATTTGGAGTGTGAATTTCAACACAAATTTTTCATGTTTTGGAAGGAAATTGAGAGTGTTATTGTCGTTTGAATCAGTCCCACCGAGTTACCCAAAATACTGATTCCAAATATATGCCAATGGAGGGGTGTAAAAATTGAAGTTCAATGATTCGCTCATGAATTTGGCACGAAAATGTTTTTCCTATATCGCGAGATCAATAATCTTGAAATCAAATTTTGGGTAAAAAAATGTTTTTGGCTAGTTATTCACGAGATGTAATCGCTTTTAGAATGTGTTGAAAAGTGACATTTGGTCACCGTTTTAGCAATAACTTTTGAACGGTAAGGAATTTTTAAATGCAGCCTGAATATTTTCGAAAGAACACATTCAGAGCTTGAATTTGAACACAAATTTTGTATTTTTTTGGTGGAAATCAAGAGAGTTATTGTCATTTGAATTAGTCCCACAGAGTTACCCGAAATACGGATTCTAGTTATGTGCGGATGGAGGGGCATAAAAATGGAAGTTTAACGATTCGCACACTAATTTGGCTTGGAAATATTTTTCCTATATCACGAGATCAATAATCTTGAAATCAAATTTTGGGTAAAAAAAACGTTAGTGGCTAGTTATTCACGAGCTGTAATCACTTAGAAAATGTGTTGAAAAGTGACATTTGGTCACCGTTTCAACAATAACTTTTGAACGGTAAGGAATTTTTAGAAGCGGCCAGAATGTTTTCGAATGAACATATTCGGACCATCAATTTGAACACAAATTTTGTATTTTTTTGTTGGAAATCAAGAGAGTTATTGTCAATTGAATTTGTCCCACCAAGTTACCCGAAATCTGATTCGTTATGTGCAAATGGAGGGGGGTAAAAACGGAAGTTTAACGATTCGCACCCGAATTTGGTCTGGAAATATTTTTCCTATATCGCGGGATAAATAATCTTGAAATCAAATTTTGGGTAAAAAAAACGTTAGTGGCCTGTTATTCACGAGTCGTAATCGCTTGGAAAATGTGTTGAAAAGTGACCTTGAGTCACCATTTCGCCAATAACTTTTGAACGGTTAGGAATTTTTATATGTGGCCTGAATGTTTTAGAAAGAACCCAATCGGAGCTTCAATTTGAACACAAATTTTTTATATTTTCGATGGAAATCGAGAGAGTTATTGTAGTTTGAATCTGTCCCACCAAGTTCCCCAAAATACGGATTCCAATTATTTGTCGATGGAGGGGCGTAAAAATGGAAGTTCAACGATTTGATCATGAATTTGGCTTGGAAATATTTTTCCTATATCCCGAGATCAATAATCTTGCAATCAAATTTTGGGTAAAAAAATGTTTGTGGCTAGTTATTCACGACACGTAATCGCTTTGAAAATATGTGGAAAGGTGACCTTTGGTCACCGTTTCGACAATAACTTTTGAATGGTAAGGAAATTTTGGACTCGACCTGAATGGTTTAGAAACTAAACATTCGAAGCTTCAATTTAAGTACAATTTTTTTTATGTTTTCGAAGGAAATCGACGGAGTTATTGTCGACCGACTCATTCACACTGAGTTACTTGAAATACTGATTTCAATTATGTGCCGACAGAGGGGCGTAAAAATAGAAAATTTAATGATTTGCACACTAATTTGGCTTGGAAATATTTTTCCTATATCGTGAGATCAATAATCTTGAAATCAAATTTTGGGTAAAAAAAATGGTAGAGGCTAGTTATTCATGAGCCATAATTGCATGGAAAATGTGTTGAAAAGTGACATTCGGTCATTGTTTCGACAATAACTTCTGAACGGTAAGGAATTTTTAGAAGCGGCCTGAATGTTTTCGAATGAACACATTCGGAGCATGAATTTGAACACAAATTTTGTACTTTTTTGTTGGAAATCAAGAGAGTTATTGTGAATTGAATTTGTCCCACCGAATTATCCGAAATATGGATTCCAGTTATGTGCAGATGGAGGGGGGGTAAAAATGGAAGTTTAACGATTCGCACATGAATTTGGTGTGGAAATATTATTCCTATATCGCGGGATAAATAATCTTGAAATCAAATTTTGGGTAAAAAAATTGTTAAGGAATTTGAACACAAATTTGGCAAGGAAGTTTAACGATTTTGCACATGAATTTGGCTAGGAAATATTTTTCCTATATCGTGATATCAATAACCTTGAAATCAAATTCTGGGTAAAAAAAATGTTAGTGGCTAGTTATTCATGAGCCGTTATCGCGTAGAAAATGTGTTGAAAAGTGACATTGAGTCACTGTTTTGACAATAACTTTTGAACGGTAAGGAATTTTTAGAAGAGGCCTGAATGTTTTAGAATGAATACATTCAGAGCTTGATATTGAACACAAAATTTGTATTTTTTTTTATGGAAATCAAGAGAGTTATTGTCATTTGAATTAGTCCCACCATGTTACCCGAAATACGGATTCCAATTATGTGCTGATGGAGGGGCGTAAAAATGGAAGTTTAACGATTCGCACACGAATTTGGTTGGAAATATTTTTCCTATATCACAAGCTCAATAATCTTGAAATCAAATTTTGGGTAAAAAAAAAATTAGTGGCTAGTTATTCAAGAGTTGTAATCGCTTAGAAAATGTGTTTTAAAGTGACCTTCAGCCACCATTTCGACAATAACTTTTGAACGGTAAGGATTTTTTAGATGCGGCCTGAATATTTTAGGAAGTACACATTCGGAGCTTCATTTTGGACACAAATTTTTTATTTTTTCGATTTAAATTGACAGAGTTATAGTCATTTGAATATGTACTAACGAGTTATCTAAAATACGGATTTTGTTTATGTGCCGATGGAGGGGCGTAAAAATGGAAGTCTAACGATTCGCACACGAATTAGGCTAGGAAATATTTTTCCTATATCGCGAGATAAATAATCTTGAAATCAAATTTTGGGAAAAAAAAAAAACATTAGTTGCCAATTATTCACAAGCCGTAATCGCTTAGAAAATGTGTTGAAAAGTGACCTTCGGTCACCATTTCGTCAATAACTTTTGAAAGATAAGGAATTTTTAGACGTGGCCTGAATGTTTTAGATAGAACACATTCAGAGCTTCAATTTCAACACAATTTTTTTATGTTTTCGATGGCAATCGAGAGAGTTATTGTCGTTTGAATTAGTCGCATCGAGTTACCCAAAATACGGATTCCAATTATGTGCCGATGGAGGGGCGCGAAAATGGAAGTCTAACGATTTGCACACCAATTTGGCTTGGAAATATATTTCCTATATCACGCGATCAATAATTTCGAAATCAAGTTTCGGTTAAAAAAAAGGTTAGTGGCAAGTTATTCACGAGATGTAATCGCTTAGAAAATGTGTTGAAAACTGACCTTCGGTAACCGTTTTAACAATAACTTTTGAACAAGAAGGAATTTTTAGATGTAGCCTAAATGTTTTCGAAAGAACACATTCGGAGCTTGAATTTGAATACAAATTTTTTATATTTTTGGTGGATATCCATAGAGTTATTGTCCTTTGAATTAGTCCCACCGTGTTACCCTAAATACGGATTCGAGTTATGTGCCGGTGGTGGGGCGTAAAAATGAAAGTTTAACGACACGCTTTTCGAATTTGGCTTGGAAATATTTTTCCTATTTCGCGAGATCAATAATCTTGATATAAAATTTTGTGTAAAAAAAACGTTGGTGGCTAGTTATTCACAAGACGTATTCGCTTAGAAAATATGTTGAAAAGTGACCTTCAGAAACCGTTTTAACAATAACTTTTGAACAAGAAGGAATTTTTAGATGCAGCCTAAACGTTTTTGAAAGAACACATTCGGAGCTTGAATTTGAATACAGATTTTGTATTTTCTTGGTGGAAATCCAGAGAGTTATTGTCATTTGAATCAGTCCCACCGATTTACGAAATCTGATTCCAATTATTTACAGATGGAAGGGTGTAAAAATGGAAGTTTAACGATTCGCACACTAATTTGGCTTGGAAAAATTTTTCCTAATTCACATTATCAATAATTTCGAAATCAAATTTAGGTTAAAAAAATGTTAGTGGCTAGTTATTGATGACCTGTAGTCGCTTCGAAAATGTGTTGAAATGTGACCTTCGGTCACCGTTTCAACAATAACTTTTGAACGGTAAGGAATTCTTAGATGCCGCCTGAATGTTTTAGAAAGTACACATTCGGTGCTTCAATTTGAACACAAATTTTTTATCTTTTTGACGGAAATCATGAGAGTTGTTGTCGTTTGAATCAGTCCCACAGAGTTACCCGAAATACGGATTCCAATTATTTGCCAATGGAAGGGCATAAAAATGGAAGTTTAACAATTCACTCACGAATTTGGCAAGGAAATATTTTTCCTATATCGCGAGGTCAATAATCTTGTAATCAAATTTTGGGTAAAAAAAATGTTTAGGGCTAGTTATTCATGAAACGTAATCGCTTAGAAAATGTGTTGAAAAGTGACCTTCGGTCGCCGTTTTGACAATTAGTTTTGAACGGTAACGAATTTTTAGACGCGGCCTGAATGTTTTTGGGTGAAAACATTCGGAGCTTGAATTTGAACACAAATTTTGTATTTTTTTGGTGGAATTCAAGAGACTTATTGTCATTTGAATTAGTCCTACCGAGTTACCCGAAATAATGATTCCAATTATGTGTCGATGGTGGGGCGTAAAAATGGAAGTCTAACGATTCGCACACTAATTTGGCTTGGAAATATTTTTTCAATCTCGCGGGATAAATAATCTTGAAATCAAAATTTGCGTAAAAAAAAAACGTTAGTGGCCGATTATTCACAAGTCGTAATTGCTTAGAAAATGTGTTTAAAAGTAACCTTGATCCTTTGTTTCGTCAATAACTTTTGAACTGTAAGGAATTTTTAGATGCGTCTTGAATGTTCTAGAAAGAACACATTCGGAGCTTCAATTTGAAAATAAATTTTTTATGCCTTCGATGGAAATTGAGAGAGTTATTGTCAATTGAATTTGTCCCACCGAGTTACCCGAAATACGCATTCCAGTTATGTGCAAATGGAGGGGGTAAAAACGGAAGTTTAACGATTCGCACAAGAATTTGGTTTGGAAATATTTTTCCTATATCGCGGGATAAATAATCTTGAAATCAAATTTTGGGTAAAAAAAACATTAGTGGCCTGTTATTCACGAGCCATAATCGCTTAGAAAATGTGTTGAAAAGTGACCTTTAGTCACAGTTTCGTCAATAACTTTTGAATGGTTAGGCATTTTTATATGTGGCCTGTATGTTTTAGAAAGAACACAATCGAAGTTTCAATTTGAATACAAATTTTTTATGTTTTTGATGGAAATCGAGAGAGTTATTGTCGTTTGAATCAGTTGCACCGAGTTACCCAAAATACGAATTCCAATTATCTGCCGATGGAGGGGCGTAAAAATGGATGTTCAACGATTTGATCATGAATTTGGCATCGAAATATTTTTCCTATATCCCGAGATCAATAATCTTGAAATCAAATTTTCGGTAAAAAAAAATGTTTGTGGCTAGTTATTCATGAGACGTAATCACTTTGAAAATGTGTGGAAAAGTGACCTTTGGTCACCGTTTCGACAATAACTTTTGAACGGTAAGGAATTTTCAGACTCAGGCTGAATGGTTTAGAAAGTAAACATTCGGAGCTTCAATTTGAGCACAATTTTTTTTTTGTTTTCGAAGGAAATCAACATAGTTATTGTCAATTGAATCAGTCACACTGAGTTACCTAAAATACGGATTTCAATTATGTGCCGATAGAGGGGCGTAAAAATAGAAAATTTAATGATTCGCACACGAATTTGGCTTCGAAATATTTTTCCTATATCGCAAGATCAATAACCTTGAAATGAAATTTTGGGTAAAAAAAACGTTTGTGGCTAGTTATTCACGAGCCGTTATCGCGTAGAAAATGTGTTGAAAAGTGTCATTCAGTCCCTGTTTCGACAATAACTTTTGAATGGTAATGAATTTTTAGAAGCGGCCTGAATGTTTTCGAATGAATACATTCGAAGCTTGATTTTGAACACAAATTTTGTATTTTTTTATGGAAATCAAGAGAATTATTTTCATTTGAATTAGTCCCACCGTGTTACCCAAAATAAGTATTCCAATTATGTGCCGATGGAGGGGCGAAAAAATGGAAGTTTCACGATTCGCACACTAATTTGGCTTGAAAATATTTGTCCTATATCGCAAGCTGAATATTATTGAAATCAAATTTTGGATAAAAAAACATTAGTGGCTAGTTATTCAAGAGCATGTGTTTTAAAGTGACCTTGAGTCACCGTTTCGACAATAACTTTTGAACGGTAAGGAATTTTTAGACGCAGCCTGAATATTTTAGGAAGTAAACGTTGGAGCTTCATTTTGGACACAAATTTTTTATTTTTTTGATTTAAATTGAGAGAGTTATTGTCATTTGAATATGTCCTAACAAGTTATCTAAAATACGGATTTTATTTATGTGCCGATGGAGGGGCGTAAAAATGGAAGTCTAACGATTCGCACACGAATTAGGCTAGGAAATATTTTTCCTATATCGCGGGATAAATAATCTTGAAATCAAATTTTGGGAAAAAAAAAACATTAGTGGCCAGTTATTCACGAGCCGTAATCGCTTAGAAAATGTGTTGAAAAGTGACCTTTAGTCACCGTTTCATCAATAACTTTTGAAAGGTAAGAATTTTTAGACGCGGCCCAAATGTTTTAGATAGAACACATTCGGAGCTTCAATTTCAACTCAAATTTTTTATGTTTTCAATGGAAATTGAGAGAGTTATTGTCATTTGAATCAATCCCACCGAGTTACGCAAAATACAAATTCCAATTAATTGCTAATGGAGGGACGTAAAAATGGAAGTTCAACAATTCGCACACGAATTTGGCTTGGAAATATTTTTCCTATATCGCGAGATCAATAATCTTGAAATCAAATTTTGGGTAAAAAAAACGTTAGTGGCTAGTTATTCACGAGCCGTAATCGCTTAGAAAATGTGTTGAAAAGTTACAATCGATCCTTTGTTTCAACAATAACTTTTGAACGGTAAGGAATTTTTAGAAGCGGCCTGAATGTTTTCGAATGAACACATTCGGAGCATGGATTTGAACACAAATTTTGTATTTTTTTGTTGGAAATCAAGAGAGTTATTGTCAATTGAATTTTTCCCACCGAGTTACCTGAAATACAGATTCCAATTATGTGCAAAAGGAGGGGGGTAAATTTTGGGTAAAAAAAATGTTTGTGGCTAGTTGTTCACGACACGTAATCACTTTGATAATGTGTCTAAAAGTGACCTTCTGTGACCATTTCGACAATAACTTTTGAAAGGTTATGAATTTTTAGACGCGGCCTGAATGTTTTCGAAAGAACACATTGAGAGCTTGAATTTGAACACAAATTTTGTATTTTTGTGGTGGAAATCTTGGGAGTTATTGTCATTTGAATTAGTTCCACTGAGTTACCCAAAATACGGATTCCAATTATGTGCTGATGGAAGGGTGTTAAAATGGAAGTTTAACGATTCACACACGAATTTGGCTTGGAAATATTTTACCTATATCGCGAGATAAATAATCTTGAAATCAAATTTTGGGTAAAAAAAACGTTAGTGGCCTGTTATTCCTGAGCCTTAATCGCTTAAAAAATGTGTTGAAAAGTGACCTTCGCTCACTATTTTGACCATAACTTTTGAACGGTAAGGAATTTTTAGAAGCGGCCTGAATGTTTTAGAAAGTTCACTTTCAGAGCTTCAATTTTAACATAAATTTTGTATTTTTTTTTTTATAAAAATCGAGAGATCTATTGTCGTTTGAATTAGTCACACCGAGTTACCCGAAATACGGATTCCATTTATGTGCAGATGGAGGGGCGTAAAAATGGAAGTTTAACGATTCGCTCACAAGTTTGGCTTGGAAATATTTTTCCTTTATCGCAAGATCAATAATCTTGAAATCAAATTTTGGATAAAGAAAAACGTTAGTGGCTAGTTATTCACGAGCGGTAATCGCTTAGAATATGTGTTGAAAAGTGACCATCAGTCACTGTTTCGACAATAACTTTTGAACGGTAAGGAATTTTTAGAGGTGGCCTGAATGTTTTCAAAAGAACACTTTCGGAGCCTGAATTTGAACACAAATTTAGTATTTTTTTGGTGGAAATCTAGAGAGTTATTGTCATTTGAATTACACCCATAGAGTTACCCGAAATACGGAATCCAATTATGTGCCGATGGTGGGGCATTAAAATGGAAGTTTAATGATTCGCATACGAATTTGGCTTGGAAATATTTTTCTTATATCGCGAGATCAATAATCTTGAAATCAAATTTTGGGTAAAAAAAACGTTTGTGGCTATTGATTCACGAGACGTAATCGCTTTGATAATGTGTTTAAAGTTGAGCTTCGGTCACTATTTCGACAATAACTTTTGAACGGCAAGGAATTTTTAGACGTGGCCAGAATGTTTCAAAAAGTACTCATTTGGAGCATCTATTTGAACAAAAAACTTGTATTTTTTCGATAGAAATAAAGTGAGTTATTGTCATTTGAATCAGTCCCACCGAGTTACCCGAAATATGGATTCCAATTATGTGCCGATAGAGGGGCGTAAAAATGGAAGTTTAACGATTTGCACATGAATTTGGCTTGGCAATTGTTTTCCAATATCACGAGATCAATAATCTTGAAATCAAAATTTCGAATTTAAAAAGCACTAATGGCTAGTTATTCACGATCCGTAACCACTTAGAAAATGTGTTGAAAGGTGACTTTGGTCACCATTTCAACAATAACTTTTGAACGGTAAGGAATTTTTAGACACGGCCTGAACGTTTTAGAAACTACTCATTCAAAGCTTCAATTTGAACAAAATTTTTTATGTTTTCGATGGAAATCAAGAGAGTTATTGTCGTTTGAATATATCCTAACGAGTTATCCGAAATACGGATTCCAATTATGTGCCGATGGAGGGGCATAAAAAAGGATGTCTAACGATTTGCACACGAATTTGGCTTGGAAATATTTCTCCTATATCGCGGGATCAATAATTTTGAAATCAAATTTTGGGTAAAAAAAATGTTTGTGTCTAGTTATTCACGAGACGTAATTGCTTAGAAAATGTGTTGAAAAGTGACCTTCGGTCACCGTTTTGACAATAACATTTGATCGATAAGGAATTTTTGGACGTGGCCTGAATGTTTCCGAAAGAACACGTTCAGAGCTTGAATTTGAACACAAAATTTGTAGTTTTTTAGTGGAAATCAAGAGGGTTATTGTCATTTGAATCAATCCCACCGAGTTACCCAAAATACGGATTCCAATTACAAGCAAATAGAGGGGCGTAAAAATGGAAGTTTAACGATTCACACACGAATTTGGCTTGGAAATATTTTTCCTATATCGCGAGATCAATAATTTTGAAATCAAATTTTGGGTAAAAAAAATGTTTGTGGCTAGTTATTCACGAGACCTAATCGCTTAGAAAATATGTTGAAAAGTGACCTTCTGTCACCGTTTGGACAATAACTTTTGAACGGTAACGAACTTTTAGATGCGGCCTAAATGTTATAGAAAGTACTCATTCGGAGCTTTTATTTGTAAACAAATTTTGTGTTTTTTTTATAGAAATCAAGAGAGTTATTGTCATTTGAATCAGTCCCATTGAGTTACCCGAAATACGGATTCCGATTATGTGCACATAGAGGGGCGTAAAAATGGAAGTTTAACGATTCGCACATGAATTTGGTTTGGAAATATTTTTCCTATATCGCGAGATCAATAATCTTGAAGTCAAATTTTTGGGAAAAAAAATTAGTGGCAAGTTATTCAGGACCCGTAATCGCTTAGAAAATGTGTTGAAAAGTGTCATTCATCACCGTTTTCGACAATTACTTTTGAACGGTAAGGAATTTTTAGACGCGACCTGAATGTTTTAGAAAGTACACATTCGGAGCTTGAATTTTAACACTAATTTTTTATGTTTTCTATGGAAATCGAGAGAGTTATTGTCATTTGAATCAGTCCCACCAAGTTACCCGAAATACTGATTCCAATTATGAGCCGATGGAGGGGCATAAAAATGGAAGTTTAATGATTCGCACACGAATTTTGGTCGGAAATATTTTTCCTACATCGTGAGATCAATAATCTCGAAATCAAATTTTGGGTAAAAAAAACGTTTGTGGTTAGTTATTCACCAGCCGTAATCGCTTAGAAATTGTGTTGAAAAGTGACCTTCGGTCACCATTTCAATAATAACTTTTGAACAATAAGGAATTTTTAGATGTGACCTGAATGTTGTATAAAGTAAACATTCGGAGCTTCAATTTGAACACAAATTTTTTATGTTTTCGATGGAAATCGAGAGAGTTATTGTCATTTGAATCAATCCCACCATGTTACCCAAAATTCGAATTCCAAATATATGCAGATGGAGGGGCGTAAAAATGGAAGTTTAACAATTCGCTCATGAATTTGGCTTGGAACTATTTTTCCTATATTACGAGATAAATAATCTTGAAATCAAATTTTGGGTAAAAAAAACGTTTGTGGCTAGTTATTCATGAGACGTAATTGTTTAGAAAATGTGTTGAAAAGCGACCTTCGGTCACCGTTTGGACGATAACTTTTGAACGGTAAGGAACTTTTAGACGCGGCCAGAATTTTTTTGAAAGAACTCATTCAGAGCTTCTATTTGAACACAAAGTTTGTATTTTTTCGATAGAAATCAAGAGAGTTATTGTCATTTTAATCATTCTCACCGAGTTACCTGAAATACGGATTCCAATTATGTGCAAATGGAGGGGCGTAACAATGGAAGTTTAACGATTCGCACACTAATTTGGCTTGGAAATATTTTTCCTATATCACAAGACAAATAATCTAGAAATCAAATTTTGAAAAAAAAAACGTTTGTGGCTAGTTATTCACAAGTCGTAATCGCTTAGAAAATGTGTTTAATAGTGACCTCCGGTCACTATTTCGACAATAACTTTTGATCGAGAAGGAATTTTTGGATGCAGCCTGAATGTTTTGAGAAGAACACATTCGGAGCTTGAATTTGAACACGAATTTTCTACTTTTTTTGGTGGAAATCAGGAGAGTTATTGTCATTTGAATTAGTCCCACTGAGATACCCGAAATACGGATTCCATTTATGTGCCAATGAAAGGGTGTAAAAATGGAAGTTTACCTATTCGCACACTAATTTGGCTTGGAAATATTTTTCCTATATCACGAGACGTAATTGCTTTGAAATTGTGTTGAAAAGTGACCATCCGCCACCGTTTCGACAATAACTTTTGAATGGTAAGGAATTTTTGGACTCGGCTAGAATGTTTTCGAAAGAACACATTCGGAGCTTGAATTTGAACACAAATTTTTTAATTTTTCGATGGAAATTGAGAGATTTATTGTCCTTTGAAACAATCCCACCGATTTACCCAAAATACGGATTCCAATTATGTGCCAATGGAGGGGCGTAAAAATGGAAGTTTAACAATTCGCATACGAATTTGGCTTGTTAATATTTTTCCTATATCGCGAGATCAATAATCTAGATATCAAATTTTGAGTAAAAAAAAACATTAGTGGCTAGTTATTCATGATCTGTAAACGCTTAGAAAGTGTGTTGACAAGTGACCTTGGTCACCGTTTCAATAATAACTTTTGAAAGGTAAGGAATTTTTAACGCAGCCTGAATGTCATAGAAAGTACTCATTTGGAGCTTCAATTTGAACACAATTTTTTTTACGTTTTCCAGGGAAATATGGATGATTATTGTCGTTTGAATATATCCCAACGAGTTATCCGAAAAACGAATTCCAATTATGTGCCGATGGAGTAGCGTAAAAATGGAAGTCTAATGATTCACACACGAATTTGGCTTGGAAATATTTTTCCTATATCGCAAGATCAATAATCTTGAAATCAAATTTTGGGTAAAAAAAAACTTTAGTGGCCAGTTATTCACGAGCCGCAATCGCTTAGAAAATGTGTTGAAAAGTGACCTTCGGTCACCATTTCAAAAATAACTTTTGAATGGTAAGGAATTTTTAGACGCGGCATTAATGTTTTAGAAAGTACACATTCGGAGCCTGAATTTTAACACAAATTTTTTATGTTTTCGATGGAAATCGAGAGAGTTATTGTCGTTTGAATTAGTCCCACCAAGTTACCCGAAACACGGATTCCAATTATGTGCCGATGGAGGGGCGTAAAAATGGAAGTTTAACGATTTGCATACAAATTTGGCTTGGAAATATTTTTCCTATATCGCAAGATAAATAATCTAGAAATCGAATTTTAGGTAAAAAAAAACATTTGTGGCTAGTTATTCATGAGACGTAATTGCTTTGAAAATGTGTTGAAAAGTGACCTTCGGTCACCGTTTCGACAATAGCTTTTGATCGGTAAGGAACTTTTGCAAGTGCCCTGAATGTTTTCGAAAGAACACTTTCGGAGCATGAATTTCAACCCAAATTTTGTAGTTTTTTGGTGGAAATCAAGAGAGTTATTGTCATTTGAATTAGTCCTACCGTGTTATCCGAAATACGGATTCCGTTTATGTGCCAATGGAGGGGCGTAAAAATGGAAGTTTATAGATTCGCATACCTAATTTGGCTTGGAAATAATTTTCCCATATCGCGAGATCAATAATCTTGAAATCACATTTTGGGTAAAAAAAAGGTTAGTGGCAAGTTATTCACTAGCCGTAATCGCTTAGAAAATGTGTTGAAAAGTGACCTTCGGTCACCGTTTCGACAATAACTTTTGAACGGTAAGGAATTTTTAGACGCGGCCTGAATGTTTTTGAAAGAACTCATTCAGAGCTTCTATTTGAACAAAAATTTTGTTTTTTTTTTTTTTTTTTTCTATAGAAATCAGGAGAGTTATTGTCATTTGAATCAGTCCCACCGAGTTATCCAAAATACGGATTCCAATTATGTGCAAATGGAGGGTCGTAAAAATGGAAGTTTAACTATTCGCACATGAATTTGGCATGGAAATATTTTTCCTTTATCGCGAGATAAATAATCTGGAAATCGAATTTTAGGTAGAAAAAACGTTAGTGGCTAGTTATTCACGAGCCATAATCGCTTAGAAAATATGTTGAAAAGTGACCTTTCGTCACCGTTTCGACAATAGCTTATGAACGGTACGGAATTTTTATGCGTGGCCTGAATGTTGTAGAAAGTACACATTCGGAGCTTCAATTTGAACACAAATTTTTTATGTTTTCGATGGAAATCAAGAGAGTTATTGTCCTTTGAATCAGTCCCACCGAGTTACCCAATATACTGATTCCAATTATCTTCCGATGGAGGAGCATAAAAATGTAAGCTCAACGATTCACTCATAAATTTGGCTCAGAAATATTTTTCCTACATCGCGAGATCAATAGTCTTGAAATCAAAATTTGGGTAAAAAAAATGTTTGTGGCAAGTTATTCACGAGACATAATCACTTCGAAAATGTGTTGAAAAGTGACCTTCGTTTACCATTTCGATAGTAACTTTTGAAGGGTAAAGAATTTTTAGACACAGCCTGAATGTTTTAAAAAAAACACATTCAGAGCTAGAATTTGAACACAAATTTTTAATTTTTTTGGTGGAAATCAAGAGAGTTATTGTCATTTGAATTAGTCCCACCAAGTTACCTGAAATATAGATTCCAATTATGTTCCAATGGAGGGGCGTAAAAATGGAAGTTCAACGATTCACTCATGAGTTTGGCTTGGAAATATTTTTCCTATATCGTGAGATCTATATTCTTGAAATCAAATTTTGGGTAAAAATAAATGTTCGTGGCTAGTTATTTACGAGACGTAATCTCTTTGATAATGTGTTGAAAAGTGACCTTCGGTCACCGTTTCGACAATAACTTTTGAACGATAATGAATTTTTTGATGCAGTCTTAATGTTATCAAAAGAACATATTTGGAGCATGAATTGGAACACAAATCTTGCAATTTTTTGGTGGAAATCTAGAGAGTTATTGTCATTTGAATTTGTCCCACCAAACTACCCGAAATACTGATTCCAATTCCGTGCAGCTGGAGGGGCGTTAAAATGGAAGTTTAATGATTCACACACGAGTATGGCTTGGAAATATTTTTCCTATATCGCGCAATCAATAATCTTGAAGTCAAATTTTGGGTAAAAAAAACGTTAGTAGCTAGTTATTCACGAGCTGTAATTGCTTACAAAATGTGTTGAAAAGTGACCTTCGATTACCGTTTCGACAATAACTTTTGAACGGTACACGGCTAGAATGTTTTAGAACGTACTCATTTGGAGCTTCTATGTGAACACAAATTTTGTATTTTTCGATAGAAATCGAGAGAGTTATTGTCATTTCAATCCGTTCCTCCGAGTTACCAGAAATACGGATTCCAATTATGTGCCGATAGAGGGGCATAAAAATGGAAGTTTAACGATCCGCACACTAATTTGGCTTGGAAATATTTTTCCTATATTACGAGATCAATAATCTTGAAATCAAATTTTGAGTAAAAAAAACATTAGTGGCCAGATATTCATGATCCATAAATGCTTAGAAAATGTGTTGAAAAGTGACCTTGGTCACTGTTTCAACAATAATTTTTAAACGGTAAGGAATTTTTAGACGCGGCCTGAATGTTTTAGAAAGAGCTCATTCAGAGCTTCAATTTGAACACAATTTTATTTATGTTTTCGATGGAAATCATGAGAGTTATTGTCGTTTGAATTAGTCCTACCGAGTTACCCGAAATACGGATTCCAATTATGTGCCGATGGAGGGGCGTAAAGATGGAAGTTTAACGATTCGCACATGAATTTGGCTTGGAAGTATTTTTCCTATATCGTGAGATCAAGAATCTTGAAATCAAATTTTTGGTAAAAAAAACTTTAGTGGCCGATTATTCACCAGCCGTATTCGCTTAGAAAAAGTGTTGAAAAGTGACCTGCGGTCACCGTTTCAACAATAACATTTGAACAATAAGGAATATTTAGACACGGCCAGAATGTTTTTGAAAGTACTCATTCGTAGCTACAATATGAACACGAATTTTTTATGTTTTCGAAGGAAATCGAGAGAGTTAGTTTTGTTTCAATCAGTCCCACCAAGTTACCCGAAATACGGATTCCAATTATATGCCGATGGAAGGGCGTAAAAATGGAAGTTTAACGATTCGCACCGGAATTTGGCATGGAAATATTTTTCCTATATCGTGAGATCAATAATCTAGAAATTAAATTTTCGGTAAAAAAAACGTTAGTGGCCAGTTTTTCAAGAGCCATAATCGCTTAGAAAATGTGTTGAATAGTGACCTTTGGTCACCGTTTCGACAATATCTTTTGAAAGGTAAGAAATTTTTAGATGCGGGCTGAATGTTTTAGTTAGTACACATTCGGAGCTTCAATTTGAACACAAATTTTTCATGTTTATGATGGAAATCGAGAGAGTTATTGTCATTTGAATTAGTCCCACCAAGTTACCCGAAATACAGATTCCAATTATGTGCCGATGGATGGGCGTAAAAATGGAAGGTCAACGATTCGCTCAAGAATTTGGCTTGGAAATATTTTTCCTATATCAGGAGATCAATAATCTGGAAATCAAATTTTCGGTAAAAGAAACGTTAGTGGCCAATTTTTCGAGAGCCATAATCGCTTAGAAAATGTGTTGAATAGTAACCTTTGGTCACCATTTCGACAATAACTTTTGAAAGGTAATAAATTTTTAGACGCGGCCAGAATGTTTTAGTTAGTACACATTCGGAGCTTCAATTTGAACACAAATTTTTCATGTTTGTGATGGAAATCGAGAGAGTTATTTTCATTTGAATTAGGCCCAACAAGTTACCCGAAATACTGATTCCAATTATGTGCCGATGGATGGGCGTAAAAATGGAAGGTCAACGATTCGCTCAAGAATTTGGCTTGGAAATACTTTTCTTATATCACGAGATCAATAATCTTGAAATCAAATTTCAGGTAAAAAAAATGTTTGTGGCTAGTTATTCACCAGCCGTAATCGCTTAGAAAATGTGATGAAAAGTTACCTTCAGTCATCGTTTCGACAATAATGTTTGAACGGTAAGGAATTTTTAGATGCGGCCTGAATGTTTTCGAAAGTAAACATTCAGAGCTTCAATTTGAACACAAATTTTTTATGTTTTCGATGGGAATCGAGAGTGTTATTATCGTTTGAATCGGTCACACCGAGTTACCCAAAATACGGATTCCTATTATCTGCCGATGGGGGGGGCGTAAAAATGGAAGTTCAACGATTCACTCATGTGTTTGGCTTGGAAATATTTTTCCAATATCGCGAGATCTATAATCTTGAAATCAAATTTTGGGTAAAAAAAATGTTTGTGGCTAGTTATTCACGAGACGTAATCACTTTGATATTGTGTTTAAAAGTGACCTTGGGTCACCGTTTCGACAATAACTTTTGAAAGATAATGAATTTTTTGACGCGGTCTTAATGTTATCGAAAGAACACATTTGGAGCTTGAATAGGAACACAAATTTTACAATTTTTTGGTGGAAATCTAGAGAGTTATTGTCATTTGAATTAGTCCCATTGAGCTACTTGAAATACGGATTCCAATTATGTGCCGATGGAAGGGCGTAAAGATGGACATTTAACGATTCGCATTACCTAATTTGGCTTGGAAGTATTTTTCCTGTATCATGAGATCAATAATCTTGAAATCAAATTTTGAGTAAAAAAAACATTAGTGGCCAGTTATTCATGATCCGTAAATGCTTAGAAAATGTGTTGAAAAGTGACCTTGGTCACCGTTTCAACAATAACTTTTGAACGGTAAGGAATTTTTAGATGTGGCCTGAATGTTTTAGAAAGTTCTCATTCAGAGCTTCAATTTGAACAAAAATTTTTTATTTTTTCGATGGAAATCAAAAGAGTTATTTTAGTTTAAATCAATCCCACCCAGTTACCCGGAATACGGATTTCAATTATGTGCCGACATCTTGGGCGTAAAAATGGAAGTTCAACGATTTGCACACAATTTTGGCTTGGAAGTATTTTTCTTATATATTGAGATCAAGAATCTTGAAAACAAATTTTGGGTAATAAAAACTTTAGTGGCCGATTATTCAATGACCATAATCGCTTAGAAAATGTGTTGAAAGTGACTTGCGGTCACCGTTTTGACATTAACATTTGAACAAGAAGGAATATTTAGACGCAACCTAAATGTTTTTGAAAGTACTTATTCGGAGTTCAATAGGAACACGAATTTTTTTTTTTTTTTTTTTTTGAAGGAAATCGAGATAGTTAGTTACGTTTGAATCAGTCCCACCAAGTTGCCCTAAACATGGATTCCAATTATGTGCTGATGGAGGGGCGTAAAAATGGAAGTTTAACGATTCGCACCAAAATTTGGCTTGGAAATATTTTTCCTATATCGTGAGATCAATAATCTGGATATCAAATTTTCGGTAAAAAAAACATTAGTGGCCAATTTTTCGAGAGCCGTAATCGCTTAGAAAATGTGTTGAACAGTGACCTTTGGTCGCCGTTTCAACAATAACTTTTGAAAGGTGAAAAATTTTGAGACACGACCTGAATGTTTTAGAAAGTACACATTCGGAGCTTCAATTTGAACACAAATTTTTTATGTTTTCAATAGAAATCGAGAGAGTTTTTGTCGTTTGAATCAGTCCCACCGAGTTACCCGAAATACTGATTCCAATTATGTACCAATGGAGGGGCGTAAAAACGGAAGTTTAAGGATACGCACACGAATTTGGCTTGGAAATATTTTTCCAATATCGTGAGATCGAGAATATTGAAATCAAATTTTGGGTATAAAAAATGTTAGTGGGTAGTTATTCACGAGCCGTCACTTAGAAAATGTGTTGAAAAGTGACCTTCGGTCGCCATTTCAACAATAACTTTTCAAAGGTAAGAAATTTTAGATGCGGCCTGAATGTTTTAGAAAGTTCTCATTCGGTGCTTCTATTTGAACACAAATTTTTTCTATTTTTGATGGAAATCAAGGGAGTTATTGTCGTTTGAAACGGTCCCACCGAGTTGCCCGAAATAAGGATTCTAATTATGTATTGATGGAGGGGCGTAAAAATGGAAGTTTAACGATTTGCACACTAATTTGGCTTGGAAATATTTTTCCTATATCATGAGATCAATAATCTTGAAATCAAATTTTGGGTAAAAAAAACGCTAGCAGCCGGTTATTAACGAGCTGTAATTGCTTAGAAAATGTGTTGAAAAGTGAGCTTCGGTCACCGTTTCGACAATAATTTTTGAACGGTAAGGAATTTTTAGACGCGGCTTGAATGTTTAAGAAAGTACTCAATCGGAGCTTCAATTTGAACACAAATTTTTTATGTTTTCGAAGGAAATCGAGAGATTTATTGTCGTTTGAATCAGTCCCACCGAGTTACCCGAAATACGAATTCAAATTCTATGCCGATAGAGGGGCGTAAAAATGGAAGTTTAACGATTTGCACAAGAATTTGGCTTGGAAATATTTTTCCTATATCAAGAGATCAATAATCTTGAAATCAAATTTTTGGTAAAAAAAATGTTTGTTGCAAGTTATTCACGAGATGTAATTGCCTTGAATATGTGTTGAAAAGTGACCCTCGGTCATCGTTTCAACAATAACTTTTGAACGGTAAGGAATTTTTGGACGCGGCCTAAATGTTTTCGAAAGTACACATTCGGAGCTTGAATTTGAAGGCAAATTTTTTATGTTTTTGAAGGAAATCGAGAGAGTTATTGTCGTTTGAATCTGTCCCACCGAGTTACCGTAAATACCGATTCCAATTATGTGCCGATGGAAGGGCTTAAAAATGGAAGTTAAATGATTCGCAAACGAATTTGGCTTGGAAATATTTGACCTATATCACAAGATCAATAATCTTGAAATCAAATTTTGGGTATAAAAAACGTTAGTGGCTAGTTATGCAGAAGTCGTAATTGCTTAGAAAATGTGTTGAAAAGTGACCTTCGGTCACCGTTTCCACAATAACTTTTGAACAAGAAGGAATTTTAGACGCGGCCTAAGTGATTTAGAAAGTAATCATTCGGAGATTCTATTTGAACACAAATTTTGTATTTTTTCGATAGAAATCAAGGGAGTTATTGTCATTTGAATTAGTCCCACCGATTTACCCGAAATATGGATTCCAATTATGTGTAGATGGAGGAGCGTAAAAATGGAAGTTTAACGATTCGGACATGAATTTGGCTTGGAAATATTTTTCCTATATGATGAGATCAATAATCTTGAAATCAGTTTTAGGGTAAAAAGGACGTTTGTGCTAGTTATTCACAAGCAAGAATCGCCTAGAAAATGTGTTAAAAGGTGACCTTCCGTCACCATTTCAACAATAACATTTGAACGGTAAGGAATTTTTAGACGCAGCCTAAATGTTTTCAAAAGAACACATTCAGAGCTTGAATTTGAATACAAAGTTTTTATGTTTGCGATGGAAATCGAGGGAGTTATTGTCATTTGAATTAGTCCCATTGAATTACCCGAAATACGAATTCCAATTATGTGTCGATGGAGTGGCGTAAAAGTGGAAGTTTAACGATTCGCACACGAATTTGGGTTGGAAATATTTTTCCTATATCGAGGGATCAATAATCATGAAATCAGTTTTTGGGTAAAAAAAACGTTGGTGGCTAGTTATTCACGAGATGTAATCAATTTGAAAATGTGTTGAAAAGTGACCTTCGGTCATCGTTTCGAGAAGAACTTTTCAAGGGTAAGGAATTTTTAGACGTGGCCCGAATGTTTTAGAAATTACACATTCGGAGCTTCAATTTGAACACAAATTTTTTACTTTTTCGAATAAAATCCAGGGAGTTATTGTGTGTTGTGTGTGGATATCAACAAAGAGATAGTTCTTTGTCTAATGTGAAGCTTCAATGATCAATTCAACCAAGGCATACACAATCAGCACTAGATCATGTGACCAATCTCAATTATAGAAATATGAATAAATGACTTCCCACACATAATTTGATAACATAACTTGGAGCTTTTCATTTTACTCCACTTTCGGACATAACATTTGACCTTCTTGATCTTTTGAGGCATTCATCTCTCATTGTGAGAGGAATATATAACATTTCTCTTTGAAGAACAGGCCTTTGGCCTTTTTGAAAGAAATTTCACTTTTAATATAAGGTCGCTTACCCTTTTTCCTAGTCAAATACTAGAATGTGCGACAGGCTTTTGCAGACTCAATATCTCTTTTCATTTGGAGATTTACATTTGGTGAGCTCTTTTTAGCAAAACAAAAATAAAGAGTGGGAAGAGATATAGACACAAGTCTATGCATGTCTCAAGATCAACATAACCATTCACTAATCATTCATGACAAGTTTGAAGATCTATTTACAACAAATCACATAGATTTCAAGATTTCTCCCATCGAGATATAAGTGCATGAAAACAAGCAATGCTCGAAAATGCACAAAGCCATTAGCACAAAGGTACAAGGCAAAACGAGTTTTTAAGACAAAACTCAACAAAGTCAATCAAGCTTTTTGATTTTCAAATTTTTATGTAATTTTTGGATTTTTGACACAAGACACAAAAAGGATTGATAAAACACAATTAAGAAAATATTCACAAGAAGACAAGCAAACAACCAAAAACAAAAACAACAAGCATACCACACAAACATAGTCACAAAGCATAGGAAGTATTAATGCATGGACATGTTGTAATGCTTATGCATGAGTACCCCTTTTCACCCACACGACACTTGCGTTTGGGGTGATTTCCTTATCGGATTGGGTACGGGGTTAGGACTTTCAAACCTTCGTGAGAAGCTTTCCAAGCAGTTGGTGAAAGCACCAATCATCTTCATCACGTTCACCATTCCGGGATCGCCATTTTGCTCTCTAGGTTGATCACCCGCCCAAGTTCTCCTATCAATTCTTGGTCCTCTTGACCTTTGAGGAGTTGCACTGTTCTTTGCTCTCAACTTTTGGCAATTTGGTCGAGTGTGCCCTTGAAGTCCGCAATAGTGACACACATACATTCCTCTAGGACCTCTTTGTGGGCGTGGACGTGACTTGGCACGAGATTCGAGATCTGCCCACAGATCGATTACGGGATTCAAAGATCCGTTGGTTCACCAAATTCTTCTTCTCATCCACCTCTAGCTTCTCACCAGTATGTTCATCAACAATTGGATCTTTTGCCTTCACAAACTTCACTTCTTTAGTGATATTTACAGATGAACTACTTCCTCCGGTATACCCCAGTCCGGATTTGTCTCGAGAAGCTCTTTTGAGATGATATAACATCATCTAGCTTCTTAGTGGTGACCCTCTCTATTTTGGCATTCGCTTGCACAATCTCATTCTCAAGAAATCTTACTTTTGTGTAAGCTTCGGACAACTCACCATTTAGAGTTTCAATCTCACATTTGGCCTCCCTATACCGGATTAGGAGACTTTTGTAGTCCTCCTCGGCCTTCTTCATCTTTCTCACAAAGCAGCCTTGGCAACCCTTGTGTACTCACCCGACTTCTCCAAGAGTGAGTTATAGTTTTCTTGGAGAGTTCTTTGTGCTTTCTTCTTCTTGACTTCGACTCTTCAACAATTCCTAGTGATTCATCATCACTATGTTCTCCAAGGTCTTGTACAAGCGAACTCAACTCATCCGAAGACTCAACATGGGCAATAGTCATGAAAGCCGAATAGTTTCCTTCTCCATCACAGCTCTCTTGATTCTCGAGTCGGACGAGTCCGAATCACTCAAGGTCGTGGCATACACCTTGCCTTTCGATTTCAAATAATTAGGACATTCCTTCTTGAAGTGTCCATGCCCGTTGCATTCAAAACAAGTCACACCTTGTGTGGATTGGGATTCTTTTCCATCTTTCCTTTTGAAATCCCTCTTCTCCCTTCCAAGTATTTTGGAAATTTCTCTTATCATCAAATTTTCCATTGTTTTTGAATTTCAAAAACTTCTTGAAATTTTTAACAAGATAGGCTACATCCTTGTCCACCATATCTTCTCCCGATGAGCCTTGATCTTCCACCTTCTCATTAGTGGTCTTTAGAGCAAGGGATTTACCCTTCCGTTGATTTGGCAACGACATCTCATAGGTCTCAGAGAACCAACCAGCTCCTGTACCTTGATGTCGTCAAGATCCTTGCTCTCTTCAATGGCTGTCACTTTAGCACGAAAACTCTCCCGGCAATGATCGGAGGATCTTCCTTACAATCTTTGAGTCCTCCATCTTCTCCCCCAAGTTAAACTTATTGACAACCACTTCATTTAACTTCCCATAGAAAGAGTCGAAAGACTCATCCTCACTCATCTTGAGCTCCTCAAATCGAGTGGTCGCATTTGTAACTTGGTATCTTTTACTTTCTTCGTGCCTTCATAAGTTGTTTCCAGAATCTCCCATGCATCTTTGGCAATGGTAATGTGAGAAATCTGTGAAATTCATCCGGAGACACACCACGAGTAAAAATAGCATTTAGTGCTTTCTTGTTAGCATTAGATGCAATAAGAGCTGCCTTATCCCAAGTGGATTTGGCTGCCTCGGAGTTTGGTCCAACCAATCTCAACAAAGATCCCACACGGATTCATCAATAGAGCATAAAAGGCTCTCATGCGAACCTTCCAAAAGGCATAATTACTACCATCAAAATATGGAGGTGCATTAAGGGATTGAGACCTATCCATCTCAAAAAAGGGAGTCAAGGATCACACAATGGTAATGAAACCAAACAATGTGTACCCTCCGATACCAATTGAAAGTTCAAAAACGTGTACAAAAACACTTTTGAACGTTTAGACCCCAAAAACCAACTTAACCAACACAAGCAATATGTCAAACAATTAATGTGCGGAAACTTAACATATGCTATATTATGGAATTGGTTAAACAACTATCTAAGCCATAACAAATTAAACCACAAAGATAATGTAAAGGCAGAGATAGAGAGGAAGGAAGATGCAAACACAGCGATAACACCAGATATGTTATCGAAGAGGAAACCGAAGACCTCGGCGAAAAACCTCTCCGCCGCCCTCCAAGCGGTAATCAATCCACTAGAAAATATAGTTGGGATACAAGGACAGCAATAGACCCTCCAAGCCTAATCTACCCAATGCACCTAAGCCCTCCAAGCTTCTTGCTCCAACGAGGTTGCGCCGAACCTTTTTCTTTTCTAGCTTATCGGATTCCGCTACTACACCGTAGCATCAACCAATAAAGATTGGCTCCTTCCTAACTGCTTCCCAGAACTCCAAACGTCCGTCTCACAGAGATGATAATGGTGAGAACCAGGTTTGGTTATAAGGCCTCTCAAGGATTTGACAATGAAGAGGAAGAGAGTGAGGGAATTTGATGAGACTCTAAGGTAGAGATTGTGGGTGAAACAATCTGGTTTTTCTTTAGGTTTCTCTCTCAAAATTCTCTCTGGAAGCTCTCTTTCAATCGTGGGTTAAAAGGGTATTTATACTAGAGTGGTGAGGAATGTGAAACGTCAGGTTTTTCCAAAACGGGGTGGCTCGCGGCTTGACCTCGCGGCTTGACTAAGTCGCGAGTTCCGATCGCGAGATAACCGTATGGGCCGATTGTCCTGTTTTTTATCCTGTAGTGCTCCAGCTAGCATGACTGTTCATCTTCCAAAGATGCTTGACACGTGTGCAGATTCTCGGCGGGTTGAAGCCGCGAGTCCAGCCGCGCGAGTCCCGGCCGCGACACTGTTTTCTTGCACACTCTTGAGCAATCTTCACTCTATCTCACTCACTACCCTTACAACAATCCCACCTAAATACGGGGTTACTAAATGTTGAATTACAAGCAAATTTGGCACGGAATAAAGCCAATTAGATGGTTGAATAAATTCAACCTTACATCTTCAAATCAAATTTTGGGGTAAAAAAATGTTTGTGGCTAGTGAATCACGAGACGTAATTGCTTTGAAAATGTGTTGAAAAGTGACCTTGATTCTTGTTTCGACAATAACTTTTGAATGGTAAGGAATTTTTAGCCGTGGCCTGAATGTTTTTTAAAGATCACATTCAAAGCTTGAATTTGAATACAAATTTTGTATTTTTTTGACAGAAACCAAGACTGTGATTTTCATTTGATTCATTCCCACTGAGTTACCCGAAATACGGATTCCAATTATATGCCGATGGAGGGGCGTAAAAATGGAAGTTTAACGATTCGTACATGAATTTCACCTGGCAATATTTTGCCTATATCACGAGATCAATAATCTTGAAATCAGTTTTTGGGTAGAAAAAAACGTTAGTGGCTAGTTTTTCACGAGCCGCAATTGCCTAGAAAATGTGTTACAAAGTGACCTACGATCACCATTTCGACAATAACTTTTGAACGGAAAGTAATTTTTAGACGCGGCCTGAATGTTTTAGAAAGTACTCATTCAAAGCATCTATTTGAACACAAATTTTGTTTGTTTTTTTTTTTTTGATAGAAATCAAGAGAGTTATTGTCATTTGAATCGGTCCCACCAAGTTTCCCGAAATATGGATTCTAATTATGTACCAATGGCGGGGTGTAAAAATGGAAGTTTAACTATTCGCAAACGAATTTAGCTTGGAAATATTTTTCCTATATTATGAGGTCAATAATCTTGAAATCAAATTTTGGGTTAAAAAACGTTAGTGGCTGGTTATTCACGAGTCGTAATCTATTAGAAAATGTGCTGAAAAGTGACCTTCGGTCACCGTTTCGACAATAACTTTTGAACGGTAAGGAAATTTTTGACGCGGCCTGAATGTTTTAGAAAGAACACATTCGAAGCTTGAATTTGAACACAAATTTTGTATTTTTTTGGTGGAAATCAAGGGAGTTATTGTCATTTGAATTACTCCCACCGAGTTACCCAAAATACTGATTCCAATTATGTGCAAATGGAGGAGCGTAAAAAATGGAAATTTAACGATTCGCATTACCTAATTTGGCTTCGAAATATTTTTCCTATATAGCGAGATCAATAATTTTTAAATCAAATATTGGGTAAAAAAACGTTAGTAGCTAGTTATTAACGAGCCATAATCACTTAAAAAATGTGTTGAAAAGTGACATTGAGTCTCCGTTTCAACAATACCTTTTGAATGGTAAGGAATTTCTAGACGCGGCCAGAACGTTTTAGAAAGTACTCATTCGGTGCATCTATTTGACCACGAATTTTGTATTTTTTCGATAGAAATCAAGAGAGTTATTGTCATTGGAATCCGTCAAAGTGTGTTACCCAAAATACAGATTCCAATTATGTGCCGAAGGAAGGGCATAAAAATGGAAGTTTAACGATTCGTACACTAATTTGGCTTTGAAATATTTTCCAATTTCGCGAGATGAATAATCTTGAAATCAAATTTTGATTAAAAAAAAAAACATTAGTGGCTAGTTATTCTTGATTCGTAAACGCTTAGAAAATGTGTTGAAAAGTGACCTTGGTCACCGTTTCGACAACAACTATAGAATGGTAAGGAATTTTTAGACACGACCTGAATGTTTCCGAAAGAACACATTCAGAGCTTCAATTTGAACACAAATTTTGTATTTTTTTTGGTGGAATCAAGAGAGTTATTGTCATTTGAATTAGTCCCACCGAGATACCCAAAATACGGATTCCAATTATGTGCCGATGGATGGGCGTAAAAATGGAAGTTTAACGATTCGCACACGATTTTGGCTTCAAAATATTTTTACTATATCACGAGATCAATAATCTTGAAATCAAATATTGGGTAAAAAAAATGTTAGGGGCAAGTTATTCAAGAGCTGTAATTGCTAAGAAAAAGTGTTGAAAAGTGACCTTCGATCACCGTTTCGACAATAACTTTTGAACGGTAAGGAATTTTTTGACGCGGCCTGAATGTTTAGAAAGTACACATTCGGAGCTTCAATTTGAACACAAATTTTTTACGTTTTCGAAGGAAATCGAGGGAGTTATTTTCATTTAAATCAGTCCCACCCAGTTACCCAAAATACGGATTCCAAATATGTGCCGAAAGAGGGGCGTAAAAATGGATGTTTAACGATTTGCACACAAATTTGACTTGGAAATATTTTTCCTATATCACGTGATCTATAATCTTGAAATCAAATTTTGGGTAAAAAAAATGTTTCTGCCTAGTTAATCACGAGACGTAATCCCTTTGAAAATGTGTTGAAAAGTAACCACCGGTCATCGTTTCGACAATAACTTTTGAACTATAAGGAATTTTTAGACGCGGCTTGAATGTTTTAGAAAGAATACATTCGGAGCTTCAATTTGAATACAAATTTTGTATTTTTTTTTTTTTTTATAGAATTCAAGAGACTTATTGTTATTTTAATCAGTCCCACCACGTTACCCGAAATACGGATTCCAATTATGTGCCGATGGAGGGGCGTAAAAATTGAAGTTTAACAATTCACACACAACTTGGAAATATTTTTCCTATATCGAGGGATCAATAATCTTGAAATCAGATTTTGGGTAAAAAAAACGTTTGTGGCTAGTTATTCATGAGAAGTAATCGCTTAGAAAATATGTTGAAAAGTGACCTTCAATCACCATTTCGACAATAACATTTAAATGGAAATGAATTTTTAGACGTGGCCTGAATGTTTCTGAAAGACCACATTCGGAGCTTCAATTTGAACACAAATTTTGTATTTTTTTTTGGTGGAATCAAGAGAGTTATTTTCATTTGAATTAGTCCCACCGAGATACCCAAAATACGGATTCCAATTATGTGCCGATGGATGGGCATAAAAATGGAAGTTTAACGATTCGCACACGATTTTGGCTTCGAAATATTTTTACTATATCGCGAGATCAATAATCTTGAAATCAAATATTGGGTAAAAAAAATGTTAGGGGCAAGTTATTCAAGAGTTGTAATCGCTAAGAAAAAGTGTTGAAAAGTGACTTTCGGTTCTTGTTTTGACAATAACTTTTGAACGGTAAGGAATTTTTTGACGCGGCCTAAATGTTTTAGAAAGTACACATTCGGAGCTTCAATTTGAACAGAAATTTTTTACGTTTTCCAAGGAAATCGAGGGAGTTATTTTCATTTGAATCAGTCCCACCCAGTTACCTAAAATACGGATTCCAAATATGTGCCGAAAGAGGGGCGTAAAAATGGATGTTTAACGATTTGCACACGAATTTGGCTAGGAAATATTTTTCCTATATCACGTGATCTATAATCTTGAAATCAAATTTTGGGTAAAAAAAATGTTTCTGCCTAGTTAATCACGAGACGTAATCCCTTTGAAAATGTGTTGAAAAGTAACCACCGGTCATCGTTTCGACAATAACTTTTGAACTATAAGGAATTTTTAGACGCGGCTTGAATGTTTTAGAAAGAATACATTCGGAGCTTCAATTTGAATACAAATTTTGTATTTTTTTTTTTTTATAGAATTCAAGAGACTTTTTGTTATTTTAATCAGTCCCACCACGTTACCCGAAATACGGATTCCAATTATGTGCCGATGGAGGGGCGTAAAAATTGAAGTTTAACAATTCACACCCTACTTGGAAATATTTTTCCTATATCGAGGGATCAATAATCTTGAAATCAGATTTTGGGTAAAAAAAACGTTAGTGGCTAGTTAATCACGAGCCGTAATCACCTAGAAAATGTGTTAAAAAGTGACCTTCGATCACCGTTTTGACAATAACTTTTGAACGGTAAGGAATTTTTAGATGCAGCTTGAATGTTTTAGAAAGTACTCATTCAGAGACTCTATTTGAACACAAATTTTGTATTTTTTCGATAGAAATAAAGAGAGTTATTGTCATTTCAATCAGTCCCACCGAGTTACCTGAAATACTGATTCCAATTATGTGCCGATGGTGGGGCGTAAAAATAAAAGTTTAACGACTCACACACGAATTTGGCTTGGAAATATTTTTCCTATATCGCAAGATCAATAATCTTGAAATCAGTTTTTGGGTAAAAAAAACGTTAGTGGCTAGTAATTCACAAGCCGTATTCACCTAGAAAATGTGTTAAAAAGAGACCTTCGGTCACTGTTTCGACAATAACTTTTGAACGGTAAGGACTTTTTTGACACGGCCTGAATGTTTTTGAAATAGCAAATTCAGAGCTTGAATTTGAACACAAATTTTGATTTTTTTCGATAGAAGTCATGAGAGTTATAGACGTTTGAATCACTCCCACCGAGTTACCTGAAATACGGATTCCAATTATGTGCCGATGGAGGGGCTTAAATATGGAAGTTTAACGATTCGAACACGAATTTGGCTTGGAAATATTTTTCCTATATCGCGAGATCAATAATCTTGAAATCAAATATTGGGTAAAAAAAATGTTAGGGGCAAGTTATTCAAGAGTTGTAATCACTATGAAAAAGTGTTGAAAAGTGACCTTCGGTTACCGTTTCGACAATAACTTTTGAACGGTAAGGAATTTTTTGACGCGGCCTGAATGTTTTAGAAAGTACACATTCGGAGCATCAATTTGAACAGAAATTTTTTACGTTTTCGAAGGAAATCGAGGGAGTTATTTTCATTTGAATCAGTCCCACCCGATTACCTAAAATACGGATTCCAAATATGTGCCGAAAGAGGGGCGTAAAAATGGATGTTTAACGATTTGCACACGAATTTGGCTTGGAAATATTTTTCCTATATCACATGATCTATAATCATGAAATCAAATTTTGGGTAAAAAAAATGTTTTCGCCTAGTTAATCACGAGACGTAATCCCTTTGAAAATGTGTTGAAAAGTAACCACCGGTCATTGTTTCGACAATAACTTTTGAACTATAAGGAATTTTTAGACGCGGCTTGAATGTTTTAGAAAGAATACATTCGGAGCTTCAATTTGAATACAAATTTTGTATTTTTTTTTATAGAATTCAAGAGACTTATTGTTATTTTAATCAGTCCCACCACGTTACCCGAAATACGGATTCCAATTATGTGCCGATGGAGGGGCGTAAAAATTGAAGTTTAACAATTCACACACTACTTGGAAATATTTTTCCTATATCGAGGGATCAATAATCTTGAAATCAGACTTTGGGTAAAAAAAACGTTAGTGGCTAGTTAATCACGAGCCGTAATCACCTAGAAAATGTGTTAAAAAGTGACCTTCGATCACCGTTTTAACAAGAACTTTTGAACGGTAAGGAATTTTTAGATGCAGCTTGAATTTTTTAGAAAGTACTCATTCAGAGATTCTATTTGAACACAAATTTTGTATTTTTTCGATAGAAATAAAGAGAGTTATTGTCATTTCAATCAATCCCACCGAGTTACCTGAAATACGGATTCCAATTATGTGCCGATGGTGGGGCATAAAAATAAAAGTTTAACGACTCACACACGAATTTGGCTTGGAAATATTTTTCCTATATCGCAAGATCAATAATCTTGAAAACAGTTTTTGGGTAAAAAAAACGTTAGTGGCTAGTTATTCACCCGCCGTAATCACCTAGAAAATGTGTTAAAAAGAGACCTTCGGTCATTGTTTCGACAATAACTTTTAAACGGTAAGGACTTTTTTGACACAGCCTGAATGTTTTCGAAATAGCAAATTCAGAGCTTGAATTTGAACACAAATTTCCATTTTTTTCGATAGAAGTCATGAGAGTTATAGACATTTGAATCACTCCCCCCGAGTTACCTGAAATACGGATTCCAATTATGTGCCGATGGAGGGGCTTAAATATGGAAGTTTTACGATTCGAACATGAATTTGGCTTGGAAATATTTTTCCTATATCGCGAGATCAATAATCTGGAAATCAAATATTGGGTAAACAAAACGTTAGTGGCCGATTATTCACGAGCCATAATTGCTAAGAAAATGTGTTGAAAAGTGACCTTCGGTCACCGTTTCGACAATAACTTTTGAACAAGAAGGAATTTTTAGACGCGGACAGAATGTTACCGAAAGAACACATTCGGAGCTTGAATTTGAACACAAATTTTTTTATTTTTTCGTGGAAATCAAGTGAGTTATTTTCATTTGAATTAGTCCCACCGAGATACCCAAAATACGGATTCCAATTATGTGCCGATGGAGGGGCGTAGAAATGGAAGTTTAACGATTTGCAAATGAATTTTGCTTGGAAATATCTTTCCTATATCGTGAGTTCAACAATCTTTAAATCAAATATTGGGTAAAAAAAACGTTAGTGGCCAGTTATTCACAAGCCGTAATCGCTTAGAAAATGTGTTGAAAAGTGACCTTCGGTCATCCTTTCGACAATAACTTTTGAACGGTAAAGAATTTTTAGACGCGGTTTGAATGTTTTAGAAAGTACTCATTCGGAGCTTCTATTCGATCACAAATTTTGTATTTTTACGGTGGAAATCAAGAGAGTTATTGTCGTTTGAATCAGTCCCACCGAGTTACCCGAAATACGAATTCCAATTATGTGCCAATAGAGGGGCGTAAAAATGGAAGTTTAACGATTTGCACACGAATTTGGCTTGGAAATATTTTTCCTATATCGGAAGATCAGTAATCTTGAAATCAAATTTTGGGTAAAAAAAGCGGTTGTGGCGAGTTAATCACGAGACATAATCGCTTCGTAAATTTGTTGAAAAGTGACCTTCGGTCACCGTTTCGAAAATAACTTTTGAACGGTAAGGAATTTTTAGATGTGGCCTGAATGTTTTATAAAGTACTCATTCGGAGCTTCTATTTGAACCCAAATTTTGTATTTTTTCGATAGAAATAAAGAGAGTTATTATCATTTGAATCAATCCCACCGAGTTATTCGAAATACGGATTCCAATTATATGCAGATGGAGGAGCGTAAAAATGGAAGACTAACGATTCGCTCACGAATTTGGCTTGGAAATATTTTTCCTATATCGCGAGATCAATAATCTTGATATCAAATGTTGGGTAAAAAAAACGTTTGTGGCTAGTTAATCACGAGATGTAATCTCTTAGAAAAGTTGTTGAAAAGTGACCTTCGGTCACCGTTTCGACAATAACTTTTGAACAAGAAGGAATTTTTAGACGGGGCCTAAATGTTTTCAAAAGAACACATTCGAATCTTGAATTTGAACACAAATTTTTAATTTTTTTGGTGGAAATCAAGAGAGTTATTGTCATTTTAATTAGTCCCATTGAGTTACCCGAAATTCGTATTCAAATTATGTGCAGATGGAGGAGCGTAGAAATTGAAGTTTAACGATTCGCACACTAATTTGGCTTGGATGTAATCACTTAGAAAATGTGTTAAAATGTTACATTCGGTCACCGTTTCGACAATAACTTTTGAACGGTAAGGAATTTTTAGATGCGGCTTGAATGTTTTAGAAAGTAGTCATTCGGAGCTTCTATTTGAACTCAAATTTTGTATTTTTATGCTGGAAATCAATAGAGTTATTGTCATTTGAATTAGTCCTACTAAGATACCCAAAATATGAATTCCAATTATGTGCCGATGGAGGGGAGTAAAAATGAAAGTTTAACGATTCGCACACAAATTTGGCTTGGAAATATTTTTCCAATATCGTGAGATCAATAATCTTGAAATTAGTGTTTGGGTAAATAAAACGTTAGTGGCTAGTTATTCTCGAGCCGTAATAGCCTAGAAATTGTGCTAAAAAGTAACCTTTGGTCATCGTTTCAACAATAACTTTTGAACGGCAAGGAATTTTTAGACGCGGCTTGAATGTTTTAGAAAGTACTCATTCGGAGCTTCTATTTGAACACAAATTTTGTACTTTTATGGTGGAAATCAAGAGAGTTATTGTCATTTGAATTTGTCCCACCGAGACACCTGAAATACGGATTCCAATTATGTGCCAAGGGGGGGGGGCGTAAAAATGAAAGTTTAACGATTCGCACACTAATTTGGCTTGGAAATATTTTTCCTATATCGCAAGATCAATAATCTTGAAATCAAATTTTGGGTAAAAAAAGCTTTTGTGGCTAGTTAATCACAAGAGATAATCGCTTAGAAAATGTGTTGAAAAGTGACCTTCGGTCACCGTTTCGATAATAACTTTTGGACGGTAAGGAATTTTTAGACGCGGCCTGATTGTTTTTGAAAGTACTCATTTGGAGCTTCTATTTGAACACAAATTTTTTATTTCTTCAATAGAAATCAAGAAAGTTATTGTCATTTGAATCAGTCCCACTGAGTTACCCGAAATACGGATTCCAATAATGTGCAAATGAAGGAGCGTAAAAATGGAAGTTTAACGATTCGCACAAGAATTGGGCTTGGAAATATTTTTCCTATATCGTGAGATCAATATTTTTGAAATCAAATTTTGTTTAAAACAACGTTAGGGGCTACTTATTCATGAGCCATAATCGCTTAGAAAATGTGTTGAAAAGTGACCTTTGGTCACCGTTTCGACAATAACTTTTGAACGGTAAGGAATTTTCAAATGCGGCCAGAATGTTTTAGAAAGTACTCATTCGGAGCTTCTATTTGAACACAAATTTTGTATTTTTTTTTTATAGAAATAAAGAGAGTTATTGTCTTTTGAATCAGTCCCACCGAGTTATCTGAAATACGGATTCCAATTATGTGCCGACAGGTGGGCGTAAAATTGGAAGTTTCAGGAGTCGCACATGAATTTGGCTTGGATATATTTCTCCTATATCGCGTAATCAATAATCTTAAAATGAAATTTTGGGTAAAAAAAATGTTTGTGGCTAGTTAATCATGAGATGTAATCACTTAGAAAATGTGTTAAAATGTTACATTCGGTCACCGTTTCGACAATAACTTTTGAACGGTAAGGAATTTTTAGATGCGGCTTGAATGTTTTAGAAAGTAGTCATTCGGAGCTTCTATTTGAACTCAAATTTTGTATTTTTATGCTGGAAATCAATAGAGTTATTGTCATTTCAATTAGTCCTACTAGAATACCCAAAATATGAATTCCAATTATGTGCAGATGGAGGGGAGTAAAAATGAAAGTTTAACGATTCGCACACAAATTTTGCTTGGAAATATTTTTCCAATATCGTGAGATCAATAATCTTGAAATTAGTGTTTGGGTAAATAAAACGTTAGTGGCTAGTTATTCTCGAGCTGTAATAGCCTAGAAATTGTGCTAAAAAGTGACCTTTGGTCATCATTTCGACAATAACTTTTGAACGGCAAGGAATTTTTAGACGCGGCTTGAATGTTTTAGAAAGTACTAATTCGGAGCCTCTATTTGAACACAAATTTTGTATTTTTTTGGTGGAAATCAGGAGAGTTATTGTCATTTGAATTTGTCCCACCGAGATACCCGAAATACGGATTCCAATTATGTGCCAAGGGGCGTAAAAATGAAAGTTTAACGATTCGCACACGAATTTGGCTTGGAAATATTTTTCCTATATCGCAAGATCAGTAATCTTGAAATCAAATTTTTGGTAAAAAAAGCTTTTGTGGCTAGTTAATCACAAGACATAATCGCTTAGAAAATGTGTTGAAAAGTGACCTTCGGTCACCGTTTCGATAATCACTTTTGAACGGTAAGGAATTTTTAGACGCGGCCTGATTGTTTTTGAAAGTACTCATTTGGAGCTTCTATTTGAACGCAAATTTTGTTTTTCTTCGATAGAAATCAAGAAAGTTATTGTCATCTCAATCAGTCCCACCGAGTTACCCGAAATACGAATTCCAATAATGTGCAAATGAAGGAGCGTAAAAATGGAAGTTTAACGATTTGCACACGAATTTGGCTTGAAAATATTTTTCCTATATCGTGAGATCAATATTCTTGAAATCAAATTTTGGGTAAATAAAACGTTAGTGGCTAGTTATACCCGAGTCGTAATCGCCTAAAAAATGTGTTAAAAAGTGACCTTTGGTCATCGTTTCGAAAATAACTTTTGAACGGTAAGGAATTTTTAGATGCGGCCTGAATGTTTTATAAAGTACTCATTCGGAGCTTCTATTTGAACCCAAATTTTGTATTTTTTCGATAGAAATAAAGAGAGTTATTATCATTTGAATCAGTCCCACCGAGTTATTCGAAATACGGATTCCAATTACGTGCGGATGGAGGAGCGTAAAAATGGAGGACTAACGATTCGCTCACGAATTTGGCTTGGAAATATTTTTCCTATATCGCGAGACCAATAATCTTGATATCAAATGTTGGGTAAAAAAAACGTTTGTGGCTAGTTAATCACGAGATGTAATCTCTTTGAAAAGTTGTTGAAAAGTGACCTTCGGTCACCGTTTCGACAATAACTTTTGAACCGTAAGGAATTTTTAGACGGGGCCTGAATGTTTTCAAAAGAACACATTCGGATCTTGAATTTGAACACGAATTTTTAATTTTTTTGGTGGAAATCAAGAGAGTTATTGTCATTTTAATGAGTCCCACCGAGTTACCCGAAATTCGTATTCAAATTATGTGCAGATGGAGGAGCGTAGAAATTGAAGTTTAACGATTCGCACATTAATTTGGCTTGGAAATATTTTCCCTATATCACAAGATCAATAATCTTGAAATCAGTTTTTGGGTAAATAAAACGTTAGTGGCTAGTTACTCCCGAGCCGTAATCGCCTAGAAAATGTGTTAAAAAGTGACATTCGGTCATCGTTTCGACAATAACTTTTGAACGGTAAGGAATTTTTAGATGCGGCTTGAATGTTTTAGAAAGTAGTCATTCGGAGCTTCTATTTGAACTCAAATTTTGTATTTTTATGCTGGAAATCAATAGAGTTATTGTCATTTGAATTAGTCCTACTAAGATACCCAAAATATGGATTCCAATTATGTGTCGATGGAGGGGAGTAAAAATGAAAGTTTAACGATTCGCACACAAATTTGGCTTGGAAATATTTTTCCAATATCGTGAGATCAATAATCTTGAAATTAGTGTTTGGGTAAATAAAACGTTAGTGGCTAGTTATTCTCGAGCCGTAATAGCCTAGAAATTGTGCTAAAAAGTAACCTTTGGTCATCGTTTCGACAATAACTTTTGAACGGCAAGGAATTTTTAGACGCGGCTTGAATGTTTTAGAAAGTACTCATTCGGAGCTTCTATTTGAACACAAATTTTGTATTTTTATGGTGGAAATCAAGAGAGTTATTGTCATTTGAATTTGTCCCACCGAGATACCCGAAATACGGATTCCAATTATGTGCCAAGGGGGGGGGGCGTAAAAATGAAAGTTTAACGATTTGCACACGAATTTGGCTTGGAAATATTTTTCCTATATCACAATATCAATAATCTTGAAATCAAATTTTGGGTAAATAAAATGTTAGTGGCTAGTTATTCCCGAGTTGTAATCGCCTAGAAAATGTGTTAAAAAGTGACCTTTGGTCATCGTTTCGAAAATAACTTTTGAATGGTAAGGAATTTTTGGATGCGGCTTGAGTGTTTTAGAAAGTACACATTCGGAGCTTCTATTTGAACACAAATTTTGTATTTCTTCGATAAAAATCAAGAGAGTTATTGTCATTTGAATCGGTCCCACCGAGTTACCCGAAATACGGATTCCAATTTTGTGCCGATGGTGGGGCGTAAAAATGGAAGTTTAACGATTCGCACAAGAATTGGGCTTGGAAATATTTTTTCTATATCGTGAGATCAACATTCTTGAAATCAAATTTTGTTTAAAACAACGTTAGGGGCTACTTATTCACGAGCCATAATCGCTTAGAAAATGTGTTGAAAAGTGACCTTCGGTCACCGTTTTGACAATAACTTTTGAACGGTAAGGAATTTTCAAATGCGGCCAGAATGTTTTAGAAAGTACTCATTCGGAGCTTCTATTTGAACACAAATTTTGTATATTTTTTTTTATAGAAATAAAGAGAGTTATTGTCTTTTGAATCAGTCCCACCGAGTTATCCGAAATACGGATTCTAATTATGTGCCGATGGAGGGGCGTAAAAATGGAAGTCTAACGATTCGAACACAAATTTGGTTTGGAAATATTTTTCCTTTCTCGCAAGATCAATAATCTTGAAATCGAATTTTGGGTAAAAAAACCGTTTGTGGCTGGTTATTCACGAGACGTCATCGCTAAGAAAATGTCTTGAAAAGTGACCTTCAATCACCGTTTCGACAATGACTTTTGAATTGTAAGGAATTTTAAGACGCGGCCTGAATGTTTTAGAAAGTAAACATTCGGAGCTTCAATTTGAACACAAATTTTTTATGTTTTAGATGGAAATCGAGTGAGTTATTGTCGTTGAAATCAGTCCCACCGAGTTACCCGAAATACGGATTCCAATTATGTGCCGATGGAGGGGTGTAAAAATTGAAGTCTAACAATTCACACACGAACTTGGCTTGGAAATATTTCTCCTATATCGCAAGATCAATAATCTTGAAATCAAATTTTGTGCAAAAAAAAAATTTGTGGCTAGTTATTCACGAGACCCTCGGTCACCGTTTCAACAATAACTTTTGAATGGTAAGGAATTTTTGGATGTGGCTTGAATGTCTTCAAAAGAACACATTAGGAGCTTGAATTTGATCACAAATTTTGTATTTTTTTGGTGGAAATGAAGAATGTTATTGTCATTTAAATTAGTCCCATCGAAATACCCTGAATACGGATTCCAATTATGTGTCGATGGAGGGGCGTAAAAATGGAAGTTTAACAATTCGCACACTAATTTGGCTTGGAAATATTTTTCTTACATCGCGAGATCAATAATCTTGAAATCAAATTTTGGGTAAAAAAAATGTTAGTGGCCAGTTATTCATGAGCCACAATCACTTAGAAAATGTGTTGAAATGTGACCTTCGTTCAGCATTTCGACAATAACTTTACAACGGTAAGGAATTTTTAGATGCGGCCTAAATGTTTTAGAAATCACACATTCGGAGCTTCAATTTGAACACAAATTTTTTATGTTTTTGAAGGAAATCGAGGGAGTTATTGTCGTTTGAATCAGTTCTTCCGAGTTACCCGAAATATGGATTCCAATTATGTGTCGATGGTGGCGCGCAAAAATTGAAGTTTAACGATTCGCACATGAATTTGGCTTTGAAATATTTTTCCTATATCGCGAGATCAATAATCTTGAAATAGAATTTTGGGTATAAAAAACGTTAGTCGCTAGTTATTCGCAAGTCGTAATTGCTTCGAAAATGTGTTGAAAAGAGACCTTCGGTCACCGTTTCGATAATAAATTTTGAATGGTAAGGTTTTTTTAGACACAGCTTGAATGTTTTAGAAGGTACACATTCGAAGCTTCAATTTGAACACAAATTATTTATGTTTTCGAAGGAAATCGAGAGTGTTCTTGTTCTTTTGAATCAATCCCACCGAGTTACCTGAAATACGGATTTCAACTATGTCTTGATGGAGGTGTGTAAAATGGAAGTTTAACGATTTGCACACGAATTTGGCTTGAAAATATTTTTAAAATATCATGAGATCAATAATCTTGAATTCTAATTTTATGTAAAAAAAAAAAGTTGGTGGCCGATTATTCACGAGCCGTAATCGCTTAGAAAATGTGTTGAAAAGTGACCTTCGGCCACCATTTCGACAATAAGCTTTGAACGGAAAGGAATTTTTTGACACGACTTTAATGTCATAGAAAGTACACATTCGGAGCTTGAATTTGAACACAAATTTTTTATGTTTTCGATGGAAATCGCGAGGGTTATTGTCGTTTGAATCAGTCCCATCGAGTTACCCGAAATACGAATTCCAATTATGCGTCAATGATGGGAAATATTTTTCCTATATCACGAGATCAATAATCTTGAATTCAAATTTAGGGAATAAAAAACGTTAGTGGCTAGTTATTTGCAAGTCGTAATTGCTTAGAAAATGTGTTGAAAAGTGACCTTTGGTCTCCATTTCGACAATAACCAATCCCACCGAGTTACCTGAAATACGGATTCCAACTATGTGCTGATGGACATGCGTAAAAAGGGAAGTTTAACGATTCACACACGAATATGGCTTGAAAGTATTTTTCCTATATCGTGAGATCAATAATCTTGAAATCAAATTTTGGGTAAACAAAACTTTAGAGGCCGATTATTCATGAGCCGTAATCTTTTTGAAAATGGGTTGAAAAGTGACCTTCGGTCACCATTTCGACAATAACATTTGAACCGTGAGGAATTTTTAGACGCGGCTTGAATGTTATAGAAATTAAACATTCGGAGCTTCAATTTCAACACAAATTTTTTATGTTTTCGAAGGAAATCGAGGGAGTTATTGTCGTTTGAATCAGTACCACCGAGTTACCCGAAATACTGATTCCAATTTTGTGCCGATAGAGGGGCGTAAAAATGGAAGATTAACAATTCGCACACTAATTTGGCTTGGAAATATTTTCCCTATATCGTGAGATCAATAATCTTGAAATCAAATTTTGGGTATAGAAAACGTTAGTGGCTAGTCATTCGCAAGTCGTAATTGCTTAGAAAATGTGTTGAAAAGTGACTTTTGGTCACCGTTTCGACAATAACTTTTGAACGGTAAGGAATTTTTAGACGCAGCCTAAATGTTTTAGAAAGTACACATTCGAAGCTTAAATTTGAACACAAATTTTTTATATTTTCGACGGAAATCGAGAGTGTTACTATTCTTTTGAATCAATCACACCGAGTTACCTGAAATATGGATTCCAACTATGTGTTGATGGAGGGGCGTAAAAATGGATGTTTAACAATTTGCACATGAATTTGGCTTGGAAATATTTTCCCTATATCACGAGATCAATAAAATCAAATTTTGGGTAAACAAAAAGTTAGAGGCTATTTATTCACGAGCCGTAATCGCTTAGAAAATGTGTTGAAAAGTGACCTTGATCCACCGTTTTTCGATGGTGCCCTGGGATATCAGTGGACCGAAAATGCCGGACTTTGATAAACTTGCGATCGGATCCCGAGAAAACAAGCAAAAACTCAGAGGAGACCGGTGGAAGCCGGCCAAGAACCCTCTCGATGGTGAAGTTAGTCTCGACTAAAAATGTAAACTCGTTTCCCAAGAACAGTAATGCCTTACTCTTTTATTGGCGTGTGCTTATATAGCATGTGGGGAAGCGATTACTTGTTTGGTAACCATTCCTACAATTGAGGAATCCAACAGAGCTCGGAGGTAACTTCCAGAATCGACGAGAAGTTTGCACTTCACAACGGTTGGGCTTGATCGGTGACGGTGACGTTCTTCCACTCGGCGGAGACGTAGTAACCTCCCTTGTCCTTTATGGACGAGGGGATGGTAGCAAGCTCGTCCGTCCTTAATGCATGCATGCACGAACAAGAAAGCCCGCCCGTCCTCAGGGCGACGACGGACGATAGTGAGCTCGTCTGTCCCAGGAGGACAGACGGACGAGTTGGCAAAGATTTACCTCTTGTCTATCTCTCAGACGACGCATATGGACGGGAGATGACTCGGTGAATTTTCGTTGCACATCAGTTGCCCCCTCGTTCATATGGGTCATCTAAGGAGACGAACAACCAGGAGTTATACCTAGAAAGCCCATATGTTGAGATGCCACGTGTCACATTCTCATTGGTGATGAGTCTCGTCGATTCATTTTTCGAGATGAATGCCACGTGTCACTTCCTGGTTGGTTGTGTCATTTTATATGCCCAGGTCAATTTCCTATAAATAGGGGAATTCCTCCGTCGCCCTCTGCATTTCTAAGATTTTCGTTCTTTGACATTCCTCGTCTAAAGCCTCGTCTAGGAATTTCCTCGCGTCCGTAGCCTTCATTCGTCTTAGAGCCAGGTATTCCCTCTTCTCTCGTCTTTTAGGTTTTTTGATCTTTTCTAAAAAATGTCGTCTAGCTTACGTCTAGAAAAAGCCATAGACGAGTACCAATCCGTGTCTAGTACTAGTTCTAATGGTTCTAGTAGTAGTGATGGGGGGAACTGTACGGACGAGGAATATGTTTCCAGCGTCCCCCGGGTTTCCCTTAGAGGCTATACAACAAGAAATTAGGAAGGCCTCGGGGTCCCAGGCAGGTACCTCGTCCGTGGTTTCCTCGTCTGTCCCTCCAACTATCCCTTTGGACGAGGAGGAGGTTACTGTATTTAGTTGTGCAATAGACATACCTTCTAAAACATTTAACAAAGGTTAGATAAACTGAGGGCATGGTATTAGATCCCGCAGGCAGCTTAACCCTAGGTTGCTCGTCTGTGGAGAATGGTGTTGTGATCCTCATTTTGGGATAGGCGTTTATGAGGCCTATCTTCTGGGGGGTTTGAGATTTCCTTTAAACGCTTTCATTAGGGAATTACTAGTTAGGTTAGGTTTGGGGATATGTTAGTTTAATCCAAACGCATGGAGATTAGTCATCTCTATGCAAGTCCTATGGAGAGAGGTGTTTAAGGGGGACCGTCCTCTTACGGTGGACGAGTTCCTCTACTGTTATAAACCCTCCGAAATTCATCAATCCCTTGGATTTTACCAGTTTACTACCAGGGGCAAAGATTGTAGAATGATTAGGTCCCTACCTTCGTCCGACAGAAAGTGGAAGACGGAGTTTTTCTTCATCTCCGAGAATTGGGCCGGAAACCCTTCGGATGTTGGACGGGACACTTTTGGTCGTTATACTAGGGACCTAGGGAACCTTCGTCCTCTCGTGGTAAGTCTTTTTTTTTTTTTTTTAAGTTATTATTATTTTTTGTATTCTAACTCATTCCTTTACAATTGTTAGGCGTCCTTCCCTTAGCAAGTTTCACCGTGATCGCGTCCACAGAGCTCGTCTATACGCAGATAGGAGTTTCCACTCCCTAGTGACTCTTAGACGACTTGCTAAGTGGGGACTTGGTCCTAATCCTTCTGACGAAGCACTCTCGCACGAGATAACAATAAGGAGAAGTAAGCCTCTAACTCGGGACGTCTTTTACCCTTTCTTTTTATGTTAGCTCTAAAAACTCCTCCTTTTTTTTTTTTAATTTAGGAATGGCGACAATGAAGGGTAACAAGGGAAAAGAGGTAGCTGGCGAGGGGGCTCGCCCCGAGGCCGGGACGCTCGTCCCGACACTGTACCTCAAACTCGTCCGTCTGCTGGGGACAAAAGGAAGTCCCTACCGAGGAATTTGGACTTAGGGAGCCTCCCGGCCCGTCGTGACAAAAGAATGAAACAGTCATCGTCTAAGGTGGCCAAGCCTATTTTGCCTCAGCCCAACCTCTCCGTCCAAACAATCGATGTGGACATATCTCCACCTGTGGAGACGACCTCGTCCAAGACCCCTCCTAGGACGACTACGTCTGTCTCGTCTCAGCCCCCGCCGAGGGTATCTTCGAACATAGTTGAAAACGAAGATTTGGCTTGGCAACGTTTTCAAGAAGCTGTGAAGGACGAGGACATACATGCTTGTTATGACATGTCTTTAAAAGATTTTGAACATTTCGGTGTTCATGATCATTTTAAGGTAAATTTCCTTTCGTCTTGCCTTTATTATTTCACTATCTTTTGGGCGTCTTAACCAAGCATTTCTCTTTTGCGGGCCATGTCTAAGTTCATCCCAGCATCTAGGCAAGCCACCGAGTTGGACAAGACGAGAATTTTGCTAGAGACGACCATAAAAAGCGTGAGGGACGAGAGTAAGAAATGGGCTAGGGTTTGCCGAGGCTAAGGAGAAAGAAGCGGAGCAGCAAAATTTGATCGCAGAGTTGAAGGCCATTTGTGGTGGAGAAAGATTCTTGTCTTGACCACCTTCAAGTGAAGAATGATGAGCTGAGTACTTCCCTCTCCAAGGCCAAGGACGATGCCATTGCGGAGTTCAAAGCGCCCAAGGAATTCACAAACTTACTGGACCGCAACAATGCAACGGGTTTTGAAGATTTCGGGATGGATGCTGTTGAAAACTTCCCCGAGGTGGACTTCAACTCTATCAAACTTAATTTGAATGTCGCTACCAGCTCTCTTCTCCAAACTAGCTCTGAGGACGTTAATATTGAGGACGATGCCTCCACCCAGCCACCCACTGCCCCTCTTGCTTAAGAACAAGTTTTTTTTTTTTATTATTATTATTATTTATGTCCGATCCTTTGTTTTGGGATCTTTTGATGTAATTCAAGTACATTGAACTCGTCCAAAGTTCTTAGGACGAGGTATTGAAACTAGTTCTTCGCAAGGGTGTTTGGACGTTGGTTGTCCACCCTTCAAACAGTTGGTGGATTTTACTTCTTTTATGTATGGACGAGATTTTTCATTTCGTATGCTTGGCTTCATGCTTTACTCGTCCATATTTGGTGTGTTTAAACCATCTATTAAAACTTCAATGGTTATTTCTCGTCCTTAGACCGGGTTTTGGCTCAAAAATCTCGTCTATGGACTTTACTGTTTATGGCCTGGACGTGCATTATGCCTCGCCCTTCATCCGGATTGTTTAGGGCCTAGACATGCATTTTGCCTCGTCCTTCATCCAGATTGTTTAGGGTCCGGACGTGCATTTTGCCTCGTCCTTTATATAAGTTTGCCCGGGGCCTAGGCAAGTTATGGGTTCTTCCTCGTCCTTTGATCCGGACGAGGACGCCTTTATCTTGTTTTTACCCTTATGGACAAATACACCTTGGGCTCGTTATAGGTTCCACCTTGTTCTTTGACTAAAATGAAGGTGTCTTGCTTTAACCTTAGGAAAGCTTTAGACGTTACATCTCCGCGTCCAGAGAATTTACTCGTCTTATTGACAATTAAAAAAGATTTTGTTCTTAGCCACCCCGTAGGTTAGCTTTGAATGAGAATGCCATGGAAATCTGAAATTCACACAACATTTTGTACATTACATAAATATCATTTACGGATAAGGCACATACATGCTAATGCCTTTTATTTAGTAAGTACTCCATAACTTCGTCCACAATCATGATAAATAACCACAACATAAATAACAAAGCGATAGTATCAAACACAAGATAAAACATAAATAGAATGTAAATAGGGTAGCAAGCTCCAAGCTCGTCCACGGTGATACTCATTTCGGCCCACTTTTTCTGGTAGTACCTCCTCAGGTGCTCTACGTTCCAAGGATGTTCTAACTTTCTCCCATCCAGGGCCTCCAGGTAATAGGATCCTTGTCTTTTAAAGTTGATGACTCTATAGGGTCCTTCCCAATTGGGGCCCAATTTCCCATGAGTTGAGTTCTTGGTTGCTAAAGAGACCTTCCTCGGGACAAGATCTCCTATGTTGAAACGTCTTGGTTTCACCCTTGCATCATATTGCCTAGCCATGAGGTTCTTGTACTTCGCTACCCCGTGCTCTGCTTCTATCCTTATTTCGTCTATAAGATCGAGGTTCAAACGGAGTTGCTCCTCATTATCCTTCTCCTCATATGACATCACCCTATGGTTAGCCATGTGCACTTCCGCAGTATAATCGCTTCACTTCCATAGGTTAGTTTAAAAGGGTCTCCCCTGTAGGGGTCCTCACCGCCGTCCCGTATGCCCATAGGACACCAGGTAACTCATCTGGCCATACTCCCTTTGCCCCCTCAAGACGAGTCTTGATGATTTTCAGCACGGATCGGTTTGTAACCTCAGCCTGACCGTTTGCCTGTGGATGGGCGGGGGAGGAATAATGATTTTGGATTCCGAAGTATTGACAAAAGTCCCTGAAAAGGGTGTTGTCAAACTGTCGCCCGTTGTCGAAAACTAGTACCCTGGGTACTCCAAACCCGCACACTATATTCTTCCGCACGAAGTTCTTTACATTCTATTGTGTAATGTGTGCCAATGGTTTCGCTTCCACTCACTTAGTGAAATAGTCAATCCCTACCATTAAGAATTTCATCTGTCTAGTTCCAAGTGAAAATGGACCCAGGATATCTAGGCCCCATTGAGCAAAGGGCCACGGGGCCATCATTGGGGTGAGATACTCCGATGGTTGTCCTGGGACACATCAATCGTTGGCATTTGTCGCATGCCTTGACATAAGCTTTTGCATCCACTTGAACAGTTGGCCAATAGTACCCCGCACGAACGACTTTGTGGATGAGCGACCTGGCTCTCGAATGGTTTCCACAGGCTCCTTCATGAACTTCCCTTAGCACATAGTTCGCCTCATCCGAGGCCGGACACTGAGATAAGGTTGAGAAAAGCCCCTCTTGTAAAGAACTTCGTCCATAAGGACATACCGGGTCGCTTTTATCCCGAGTTTTTTAGCTTCGTCTTTTGCTTCCGGAAGTCTCCCATCCTTCAGATACGAGACGATTGGGGTCATCCAATTTTCTTCATTCCCTATTTGCTGCACTTCCCGGAGATCTACACTCGAGACGCACTGAATTTCATCATACTCGTCGGTTGTTCCGGTTGCTGAGGCTTCCTTCGCTAAAGCATCCGCTTCCACATTCTCTTCCCTCGGAATTTGAATGAAGTTAGCTTCCTTGAATTTTTTCACAAGTCGTAATACCCTCTCCAAGTACTTTTTCATTCGTTCTTCTTTCGCCTCATATGTCCCATTTATTTGGCCCATTACCAATGAAGAGTCTCCCAGGACGAGAACCGACTCCGCTTCTACAGACTTAGCCAATTCTAGCCCTTTAAGCAGAGCTTCATACTCCACCTCATTGTTAGTTGGTCTATATCGCAGACGGACCCTATGCTTCAACTTATCTCCTTCAGGGGATTGCAAAACCACTCCTACTCCTCCCGCATGCTTTGTGTGGACGAGCCATCTACATGGACCACCCACTTTTTATCCTCCCGCACTTCATCGTCGCATCTTGGGGTGAACTCCGCAATAAAGTCCGCCAGGGCTTGAGCCTTAATAGCATGTCTTGGTTGGTATCGGATATCAAACTCGCTAAGTTCGACCGCCCATTGGATCGGGACGCCCCGCGGCTTCCAACTTGTTCATAGCTTTCTTAAGTGGGTGATCTGTCATAACATTGATTACATGGGCTTGGAAGTAGTGTCTTAACTTCCTAGAAGCCGTGATGAGCGCGAAGGCTAGCTTTTCTATTAGCGGATATCGCCCTTCCGCCCCCCTCAATGCCCTACCGGTGTAGTACACTGGATTTTGCATTTTTGCTTCCTCTCTTATCGATCTTGAGCTCACAAAGATGCGGGGTCACCGCCTGTGTACAAAAACAGTTCCTCTCCTACCACGGACGAACTTAGCAATGGGGCGTGACAAGATACGTCTTCAAATCTTGAAGGCTCTTTGGCACTCGTCCGTCCATTCGAATGCTTTCTTTAGAACCTTGAAAAATGGCAAACACTTGTCAAGTAGCTTTGGAGACAAACTGTTGAGGGCGGCAACTCGCCAAAGTGAGAGATTGAACTTCTTTAATATTCTCGGAGGCTTCATTTCTAGGATTGCCTTGATCTTTTCTCGGGTTGGCCTCGATCCCCCTGTGTGAGACCATGAATCCAAGAAATTTTCCCGATGCTACTCCGAAAAACACATTTTTGGGGTTCAACTTCATCATCAGACGCTTTGAGTGTGTTGAAGGTTTCTTGCAAGTCATCTAGATGCTTACCCTCTTCCAAACTTTTCACTAACATATCATCCACATACACTTCGACATTTCGCCCAAACTGAGGACGGAACATGTGATTGACCAGTTGTTGATATGTTGCTCCAGCGTTTTTCAATCCGAAGGGCATTACTTCATAACAGAACAAGCCCTGACTAGTAACAAATGAGGTCTTCTCCTGGTCAACCTCGTCCATCCGTATTTGGTTGTATCTCGAGACAGGCGTCCATAAAACTAAGCGGTTTATGGCCCGCGGTTGAGTCCACTAGCCGATCAATGCGTGGTAATGGATAGCTATCTTTGGGGCAAGCCTTGTTCAGATCAGTAAAATCCACACACATCCTCCACTTGCCGTTCGCCTTTTTGACCATCACTACATTGGCCAACCAATCTGGATAGTACACCTCTTGGATAAACTTCGCTACCATCAATTTTTGAACCTCGTCTTTAATAGCATTATCTCTCTCAGGAGCAAACACCTTTTTCTTTTGTCGTATTGGCTTCGAGAATGGACATACGTTCAGGCAATGGGTGATGACATTAGGATCTATTCCAGGCATATCCTCATAACTCCAAGCAAATACATCTATGTTCTTCCTCAAAAACTGGATAAGGTCCTCTTTAATCCCTCCTTCTAGATCTGCTCCAACCCTGGTACACCTCTCGGGGTTCCTTTCGTCTAAGGGAATATCTTCCAACACTTCAATAGGTTCTGCCACGACCCTTTTTTCTTCAATAGTCATGATCCGCACTTGCTCGTCTGTGGCCAACATAGCCAAGTAACATTCTCTCGCCGCCAGTTGATCTCCTTGCACTTGTCCTACTCCATAGTCTGTTGGAAACTTGACTGATAGGTGATAGGTGGATGTAATCGCTTTCCAACTATTTAAAGTTGGCCTCCCAATTATGGCATTATAGGAGGACGAGCAGTCTACTACTAGGAAACTCACGTCCTTGGTGACTTGCTGTGGATATGCCCCCACTACCACCGGTAATGTAACAGTACCCACAGGCTGCACCTTTATTCCACCAAAACCTACTAGTGGAGAATTCACCGGACGAAGACGGTCTCGTCCTAACTTCATCTGTTGAAAAGCTGGAAGATACAAGATATCCGCCGAACTTCCATTATCAACGAGTACCCTTCTAGTTGTGTAGTCGGCGATGAGCAAGGTAATGACAATAGCATCGTCATGAGGATGATGGATTCTTTCAGCTTCTTCTTCGGTGAACGTGATTGCCTGTTCGTCCGTATTCCTATCTCCAGGTGGTCGTCTAGAGAGTTGGACGCTCCGCACCATCTTCGTGTATGTTTTCCTGGACTCGACGATCGAATCAAGAGCTCCCTCCGACAATAACTCTGATTTCTCCGAGAGGTGGTCGTGACGACTCTTGAGCTTTTCCCTTAAGTTTTTCGTCCTTGTGGTCTCGTCCTAGGAAACTTCTTAGCTTCCCCTGCCTTATAAGATTCTCAATCTGCCGCTTTAGATCAAAACATTCGTCCATATCATGCCCATGGTCTCTATGGAAGCGACAATACTTGTTTCTATTGCGCTTATTTGGATCTCCTTCATTTTTTCTGGCCACTTCAAGGAAGGATCATCCTTGATTTGCATTAGGACTTGATCGAGTGGCATGTTCAATGGCGTATATCGCTGACTTTGTGCTAAGGGGCCTACCTTCCTGTCACGATCCTTCTTGTCTTCTGCTCGTCCTTTCTTAAGACGAGGACCTTGTTCTGAATGGCAAGTGGGGTTAGCATCCATTTTCTCAATTCTCTTCCTCTTCTTGGCTATGATAGCATCCTCCGCATTCATAAAAATTCTGGGGCTGAGTGGACGAGTTCGGCCATGGTCCGAGGCTCTTACTCATATAGCTTGTGGATGAACAAGTCAGAGTGAACCCCATTGTGGAAAGCCGCCAGGAGGAGCTTGTCATCCATCTCGCCCATCGCTAAAGCTTCCCTATTGAACCGCGTAATGAACGACCGCAAACTTTCATTCTCCCCTTGTTCTATGGTCAGCAAACTAGACGAGGAACGCTTGTGCCTCTGTCCTCCGATGAAGTTGTTGACAAACAACTTGCTTAATTCTTCGAAGGACGTTACCGTGCTCGGAGGTATTTTGCTGAACCACACTCGTGCGGGTCCTTTAAGGGTAGTAGGGAAAGCTCTGCACATTATTTCATCCAGAACCCCTTGCGGATGCATAGTAGTTTTGAAGGTGGCAATGTGATCAAATGGATCTCGCGTCCCATCATATGAATCTAAGGAAGGCATCTTGAACTTCGGTGGCAAAGGGTGAGCATTGATGGAAGGCACAAAAGGGGAGTCGATCCTGTGAACCAAGTCCTCTACGGGGTTGTTCCTCTTCATATTTTCCTTCATCTCATCCATAGTTCTTCTCATTTGGTCCATCTCCCTTTCCAAGTGAGGCACCCTCCTTGAAGGGGTACCCCTTGACCGGCTTTCAAACTCGACATTCCTTTCATCTTGGCTCTGGGCCTGTCTTCCAACGTTCTCATCGCGATGTTGCCTCCTCATGTTAAGTTCTCTAACCAACTCCTGGTTCTGGCGGGTCAATTCTGCCATAGTAGCAGCCATGGATTGCATGTGTTGGACAGAAGGCGGTTGTACGGTAGGCACCGATTGACGGTCGCCTCCGCTTTCTTGAGGGCCTGGGCTAGTAGCCCTTGACCTTGTCCGGACCATTTCAGCCCTTATGTCCAAGAAAGAAATCGCAGAATCCAACAATGGAATTCAAACGTTATTCTCCCCACAGACGGCGCCAACCGATGGTGCCTTGGGATATCAATGGAGTGAAAATGCCGGACTTTGATAAACTTGCGACTGGATCCTAAGAAAACAAGCAAAAACTCAGAGGAGACCGGTGGAAGCCGGCCAAGAACCCTCCGATGGTGAAGTTAGTCTACGACTAAAAATGTAAACTCAGTTTCCCAAGAACAGAATGCCTTGCTCTTTTATTGGCGTGTGCTTATATAGCATGTGGGAAGCGGTTACTTGTTTGGTAACCGTTCCTACGATTGAGGAATCCAACAGGCTCGGAGGTAACTTTCACATCGACGTAGAAGTTTGCACTTCACAACGGTTGGGCTTGATCGGCGACGAGTGCACGTTCTTCCACTCGGCGGAGACGTAGTAACCTCCCTTGTCCTTTATGGACGAGGGGATGGTAGCAAGCTCGTCCGTCCCAACGGACGGACGAACGGTAGAAAGCCCATCTGTCCTCAAGGACAGACGGACGATAGTGAGCTCGTCTGTCCTTAAGGACAGACGGACGAGTTGGCAAAGATTTACCTCTTGTCTATCTCTCAGACGACGCATATGGAAGGGAGATGACTCGGCGAATTTTCGTTGCACATCGGTTTCGACAATAACATTTTAATGGTAAGGAATTTTTAGATGCAGCCAAAATGTTTTAGAAATTACACATTCTGAGCTTCAATTTGAACGCAAAATTTTTATGTTTTCGAAGGAAATCGAGGGAGTTATTGTCGTTTCATCAGTATCATCGAGTTACATGAAATACTGATTCCAATTGTGTGCCGTTAGAGAGGCGTAAAAATGGTAGATTAATGATTCAAACACAAATTTGGCTTGGAAATATTTTTACTATATCGTTAGATCAATAATCTTGAAATCAAATTTTGGGTAAAAAAAACGTTAGAGGCCGGATATTCACGAGCCATAATCACTTAGAAAATGTGTTGAAAAGTGACCCTCGGTCACCGTTTTGACAATAACTTTTGAATGGTAACTCTCTCTCTGCATCACCTCTCACCGCCACCGCCACCAACACACCAAACCCACTTCCACCATCAACCCAACCGCCATAACAACTCCACCAATCTCTAAAGAAATCCAGGGAATCGTGGCCCACCAAGTGAAAAAACCCAACCACCACCATGCAAAACCACCATGGCACCGGCTAGCAACCACTACCCAATCACAGTACCCACCACCATGCCACCACCATTCCAACCACCAAAACCCACACCGACAACCTTAGATGAAACCCATGCCGACAACCACCAAGAGAAACCCACGCCGATCCAAACCCACGCAACCCACGACAAACCCACAGCCCAACGCCGATCTCTACACCACACCCAAACACCGATCTCTGCACCAAACCCCAAACACCGATCTCCATGCCACCACACCGATCCGCAACGAGAGAAGAGAAGAGAAATAATGAGTGGGTGGTGGCTTGCGATGGCCGGTGGTGATGATGGGTCGAGGCCATGGTGTGGTGACTATGGAGTTTTGAGTCTAAAGAGAGGGAATGAGTGAGGATTGAAAGGAGAGAGAGAATTAGAGATTGAGAGATGGAGAGAGAGACGTGAGAGAGAGAATGGAGGAGAAAAAAAGTGGCAGATATTTATAGGTGAGATTAAAAAATTATTATTTTGTTTTAGAATGCTACTACAGTACCATCGTAAATTTACAATGGTACTGTAGTAGTATTGCAAATTATTTTGCAATTCTAAACATTTACAATTCCAAGTGTTGAGTGGTTTTTGGCATTTAATGCTAAATCTGTCCTACATATACCATTTGGCTGTCCGAATGCGAATGTTCTAAGTATGTTTGGATATAAGAAGGAAAGAAAAGAGAAAAAACATTTTCTTTGTTTGGTTTAAACTTTTTGGTGTGTATATTTTAACATTTATACCCCATGTTATTTTGAAATCAATCAACCAACAATTTGTCTTATTCGGTGTCCGTTTGGGACAAGTTGAAAATTCCAGTTTATTTGCAATTTCAGCTTATTTTTACTAATATTTATCAATGTTATTAATTCCGTTTTGGACCCCATTTCGGTTTGTCTAGTGGAACGGAATATTTGATGCACAGCCTATTTTGGCGTGCCGTTTCGAGGTGTTTTGAGGATCCAAAAAAAATACATATATATATATATATATATACGAACACACACACGTATACAACATAAAAGTTTCAATTTAAATAAGTGTTCTTGTTATATAAAAAATGAATTTAATTAATTTTTTAAAAGTAAATAAAGTAAAATTTAAAAAAATTATTTATAATTGTCTACAAATAAAATTCACATTTTGGATAATCCTAAAAAATACAATAAATGTGAATGTCAAAGCACAAAATTTCTTAACATTTTAATTAGTATATGAATCTTAAAACTATAATAATAAAAGAAGTGCTACATTCACAATATTTTCACAACAAATCATAAGTGTCTAGTTGTTATTAGTTTTAATTTAAACCTATAATTAAAATTACTTCTTTGTTTACCAATAACAGCCAACATCAACCTATTACTTACAATTTATTGTGTAAGTACTGTGAAAATATTATCAATATAACATTTTTCTAATACTAATATTTTTTTAAAAAATAAATTAATATTAATATAAAGTAATAAACCATCGTACACAATGAGGAAAATAAAAATAATACCTCGATTAACATTTGCTTTTGTATTTTTTTTTTCTTTGTCATTTCCAAAGTTACTCATGTGATGGGCTCAGAAAAGTTGAAATTTGAAATCAATAAAAGAGGATAGAATAGAACTAGACTCTAGAAGACACCGAGACACTCAAGAGTCAAGAAAATAGAAAATAAAAGAACAAAAGACCAGTCCCACTAACCAGTGGATACAAAACGGAGAAGAAGAAGAAGAAGATGAAGAAGTGGGGGGGGACGCTGGGTTCATTCATGCAAACGGCGGGCCGATGTTGTTTGGACCTTTTCTGTTTTTTTATTATTATTATTATTATTATTATTATTATTATTATTATTATTATTATTAATAACAGGCCAAATCTGTCTGGTCGGAATTTACATCTCGGCCGAAATTGTTTGGAATGGCTCGAAACGGCCCGAAATCTAACCCGAGGTGGAACATGGGGTATTCTAGTACCGATTTGCACACCAAAATGAAACGATATCAATAACCATGCTATTTATGAGTCTCTTTGTACTTTTTGGTACTATTCATTAATGTCACTATACTATTCAACTAACTTTTATCTTTATTTATAGTACTTTCAACAAAAAAAAAAAAATTAGTTTCAGCTAAATAAGCTATTCCCAAACGAACACTCAACTTCTATTGCTCTTCCGGCCAATTTGGGCGGACAAGAATTTGTGGGCCCATGAGAAACCTTTTCTCTTCAATTCCCTTTAATTTCCTTTCCACCCTTGAAACCAAAAAATGGAAATCTCTTCCTCTCCCTTCTTTTCTTTTCCCTTTAGCCAATCCAAACATAGTGTTAATGAATATGTTGCCGGCATTCGCTAACTAGTATTAGTGATCAAATTTGCATTTTCAAAACATGTGCATATCATACACAACTGTTTCAGATATGTTAGTCCAATAATATAGACCCAAGCCAAATTATTTTATATGTGCAAGACAAGTCTCCTACTTATACTAAAAATCTATTAGTATAGGGTTTAACCTACTATATATACTAATATTATTGTTCATTATAATATAGAAATGGATATTAAATCTTAAAGAGCATCCATATGAAAACAAATATTTAGGAGGAAAAAAAAAAAAGCTCTTTCAATATGTAACTAGAGTCATTTACCTGCACAAGAGACTCATTAGTTTGAGTGAGATGATTGAATTTGTAGGAGAATAGCTAAAAATAGCACATAAGAAGATGAAATCAACAAAAGCAAATTCAAATAGATTTTTTCTAAGAATAAAAAACTTAATGAACATAATGGAAAATACAAGATTTCGTATTTTGGGGCCTATTTGGTACTGTTGTTTAAACAACAGTTTTTGTTGTTTAAACAACCATACACATATTTTCACAATATTTTTTTACTCACGTATTTTCACAACATTTAAATAATGTTACTAAAAATCTCTTACCAAACGGACTATTGATTTTAGAAAAACCCGTAATTAGCATGTTGATAAGATAAGTCATAATTTTTGTGCTACAGTAAAGAAAAAGAAAAAAGTGGACATGGCTTAATAAACAATAATAATAATAACACACAATAGGCTTATGTGTGGCTTGTTTAATCAGTAGCAAAAAGTGGCAGGCCTCAAGCAAGCAGTGCAACATATTGGATAGGGACAACATCATTTTTGTATTATGGATTATGTGGACCTAATTTTTAGTATTCAAAATGCCAAATTATGCGGGCCCCCTTCTCTGCCAAAATTGGCCTAAAAGTATCGTGAAAGTAAATACAAATTTCGGCATTTATTTTGCAAAATTTTTCCCCTTTTTTTTTTGGAATCATTTATCTTTTTAAACAATTTGAATCTATTTATTTTGTTGAAATTAAAAATTTTTGCTAAAGGTACCAAAAATAAAGGTAAAAGTTATCTAAAATAGTACAATAGGACCATAAATAATACCAAAAAGTACAATAAAACTTATAAATAGTAAAAAAAATAAACTAAATAGAATAATAAGTTGACAAATCATTTTATATTCGCCTCTATCATTGTCTCTATACGTTTATGTCTATGAATTTGTTGTTGTCCCATTTTTTCCTACTTTAATTCCAGAGAATTTTGTTGTTTATAGTGGATCATTCTTTAATCCTCACCATTTGGTTGATGCCAATCAAACGGCCTGAAAGTTGAAATGACTACAGCCAAAATCGGGCTATGCCATCTCAATTGGACCATCCTTCCGTATGTGCAGCTAGCAATCTTTGGACACTTTCACTTAAGTATTAATTGAATTGGGCTTTTTACGTCTTCCTTTTGCTTATGGGCTCGTAATTGTTGTTTGGAATGTAGATGGATTGGTCATTTCTGGTAAGAGTTCAAGATTGCCTCTATTGCATATGTTCTTAGTAAATAGTTGATGCCCATAAAGTTCTCTTTGGAGATTGTCATTTTTTTTATTTTAGTGGAACGATATGTATCAAGAATTACGCACAGAAAGCTAAAGAGAATTCTGTTTATTAAGTGAGAAAGTTTTCTATATGTAACTGTATGAAAGCTTAGAATAAAATACATAAGGCTCTGTTCTTATATACAAGAACCAGAGTTGAGCGGGAAAGAAGGAAAATGAGTAACTAACTATACACGTGTCACTAATTAACTAACTAACTTCCACCTTTTAAGCTTAAGTTATTAATACGTCGTTTAGCACTATTATACACAGAATGACCTGTAGCTTAGACAGAAATCAAAATGTAGTTTCATCATATATCCATTGCTGATTTGTACGAAGCTCCTTCTAAGGCATGATATGTCTGTATGACGAGGCATTAATGATATTTTAAATAAGAAATTTAGAATTCGAAACTTCTGAGTCTAGCTTTTTTTTTTTTTTTTGGGGGGGGGGTGTGTGTGTGTGTGTGTGTGTGAATACGGGCACCTAAAACTAATTGATATTAAAGATCAACCATCATAAATTGGTATCTCAAAGAAAAGAAAAAAACCATCATAAAACAAACACATACGTTGAAAATTGAATTCTATCAAATCTATAAAACTATAACCATAGTTGTAGACGCAATATGTATTGTATACAAAAAATTTCGTATGGCAAAAATATATCGTAAGTGCTTATAAATTGTCCGATACATAAATATGTATTATATGAATCGTATATATTTTATGGTAAATAAACATGTGGCTTTAAAATGAGATTTTTTTTTTTTTTGGTTAAAATTTGTGGTTTTATTTTATTTAAACAAATTGTTAGACTTTTTTTAATACAAAATTATTGTCATATCCAATAATATAACATGTCTATGAGTTTTTTTCCCCCTTCTCTTTCTCCTACAAAATTTGGACTATACACTTTTCTTTTTCTTTTTATATATATATATATAAGATAGAATTCTACTTTAGCCTAATCTAAGCGTATATGTATGTGAATCTTCTCTTAGAGACTTGAACCCCGGCCCTTACCCCCCCTCACACTTCACAGCATTTATACTTATGGAGTGATCATCACGCCAAGGGTGCGTAGTGGTAACTATACACTTGATACTTCACTTTCATATTTACAAATTTCTTTTTTATACTAAATAGCAAAAATACCCCTACAATATACTATCAGGTATTTCACTATTCAAAATTGAGACAAAGTTATATACAAAATTTACCCTTGAATAATTTACTCCCACTTTTCAACCACTACACACAAACGTCCTACTATGCAAATGCTAACTTCCCACTATATATATATCAAAGTCTCCTGAGATCAGTTACTACTTTTACATCTCTATCTCCCCCACTTTTACCTACTCTTCTACTCATTTTTCAATTCCAAATAAATTCATTCTACTCCTATTCAAGATTCACTTTGCACACATTACTCCATTACTCTAGAGAAAAATAAGAATGAATTATAAGACCAACGACTCACCAGTCTATCCCTCGATCAAACAATTTTTAAGAATTTTTTTCTCCATCTCATGTTTTTTCAACCCAAGCCCATGATGATGTTGGGTAATTCCTAAGATCCCTTGAATTCCACATTTCCCATTGTTTGGGTTTTTCCTAAGTTCTTGTAAGAGCCCAAAAATGCTAGGCCCACTTAGAACAATGGAATTAGATTTTACAAGCCCAGTGCAATTAATTTGTTAGAGTATGGGCTTGCAAGGTCAACTTTATGCTCTTTTATGATCCAGATGTTAGGTTATTGGAGTTAGGGCTTAAAGAGTGGTAAAAAGAAGTACTAGATGTGAGAATAACACTTCCTCGGGTTTGGCCGAGGAGGCAATGTTCATAAAAAGTGCTCAAGTTCTTAATACAGGATGATGTTCTATAGTTTCTATTCTTTTTCCAATTTCTTGTCTCCTTCCTTGGAGGGATTTCTTTCCTTTATATAGTCCCTCCCATTGCATCTGAGCCCTCAACCCGCATGTGACTCAAGGCATTAGTTTGGATGCTTGTCCCATCAGGGCTATACTTGGAGATGGTAGAATGTGTTGTGAGCTATGAGATTCTTGTTCAACGGTCATTCCTTCATTAATGCGGTCGATTGAGTTGATACAGTGCATTGAATGCGAAAGTGATGGCTACTTTACCTAGATATTTTCTTTCTTTCTTACTCGCACGTCTCTTCAATCTTCCTCGGTATCTTGTCCTTTGATGCAAGTGGCTAGGTAAAGAATTCCTAAGGAGTGCTCATTCTTTGAGCTTCTCGGATGATAGGCCTCTACGTTTTCCCTCCTCGGATTCTTATCCATGTGTCCAGCTTTGACTGGTGTGCGAATTGGCCCTTTTTTCATCCTTGGACTGGGCCTATGTGTTTTATTCTGCATTCGGATCCTGCCCTCCCACAATTACTTTCATCAATTCAACTACATTTCTAAAGGAAAACCTTTTTTTTTTTTTAAGGTGAACCAAATGAAAACTAAAAATTTGAAAACATGCAACAAGAATCGTTGGAGAAATACATACAAGGTTAGTAATGTAGAATTTGATTTAACTATTACGTATTTGTTTTTATGCTGATGTGTTGTTGGTTCTTTTCCATGTAGCCTTTTCAAATTGAATAGAAAGGACCTGCTATTAATGAAAAATCCCATAAATCATGATCCTATTTTAACAAAAGAGAGATTCATTCATGCTTACCTTGGGTACATGCCATTAAAATATGCACACAAAGTTACAGTCTCATGTAATGGTGAATAAAAAGTTATGTTCAAATGATTTTTTCTCCCTACTTTTAATAAAAAAGTGTTTGGTATCAAAAAATAATAATAATAAAGTGTCATTGGAATTATAGTAAACTACATATTCATGATTATGTCTTATGTTTGTTTCTGCTTAAATATCGTTTATATTGGCAGATGTGAAGTCTTTCAAAGTTATGATCGAAGAGTTATGAGTCATGCTGTACATATTTTTCAGTAGTAGAGTGAAACAATTGATCCATAAATTTTAGTTTTTCTTAGTAACCACTTTTTCATTACTTAAATGAAAAAAATAAAAATTGATAAGCATCATTGTTGGACATTTTTTGCCGAAGCATCATAGATAACATGTCTTAAGCAAATGACAAATGAATGTAATTTTTTTTTTTTTTTTTTTTTTTTTTTTTTTTTTTTTTGCTGAATGTAAATTTTTTATGCCTATAGTTTCACGCTTTCATATATGACTTTAGTCTTGCCCAATATTGATATTTTGAATATGCTGAAAAACTTATTATCTTCTACTACCTCATTTCATGTTGTACACCTGTGCTAATTGTAAAGTGGGTTATTGGAGTCCATTCTTAAAACTTCTCATGGAATATTGAGTATTAAGCGTGATGAGAGATAGGAGTGGTTGTTGGAACTTCTCTTCATAATTAAAAATTTTAATAGCTAATGAAGAATTGGAATATACAATACATTTTGGTTCATATGGGTAGACACGGAAAAACGGGCGGGTCGGGTCGGGTTAATCAGGTTACGGGTCAAACGGGTCACAGGTTAAAAATGGGTCATTTTAAGCGGGTTAAAAACAAGTTCGGGTCAATCGTCATGGTCAGTGCAGTCAAATTGGGTCAAGTTGACCCGCACTTTTCACATGATTTATATATATAAAGAAAACCACATGTCTTTGCCATTTGGAAAGTTATGCAACAAATTACTTGATATAAAATGCATTATTTTGAATTCATTACTTATATCAAAAATGAACTCGATTAAATTTATTAATACTTATTTAATAACTTTAAAATTATACAAATCCTAACATTGCTATCTAAAACAAAATAATACAAAAATAAGTAAAACAAATACACAGGTTTTAAATCTACACGACTTATTAGATAACTCATTTGATAAAGAATAAAAACATATAAGAAATTTACGATCTTGAAAATTAATTTTATAATCTATTATCAATTGTGGTTGACAATCTATTTCAATTTGAGAAATACATTAAAGTTTGATTGCTTACTTATTTATACATGGTCTTTTTTATAAATATCATATCATTATTAAGCAACACATACTTCAGGAAATATCATAATTTATTTTGAAAAGTCGTTTATTTTGGACACAAATTGTTAAAAAATAGGTCTAAGCATTCATAATTTATGCTAATTTGATACTTTGACTTCACTATCTTCACACTTGTGAATGTTTCTTACACATGTCTACAATTTTAAATCTATGTTTTTAACTCTACTGATTATCTTGGCATGTACTTTGTTATTTGATATCTAAAAATCTTTACTCATTACAGAATACTCAACCACATGCATTTATCTTTCAATTGTTTCCTTAAAGTTTACAATAAACAATTAAACCAATATTGTCTTAATTTTACTATTCTTTTTTTACCCAAAAAAAAGTTTTTAAAAAATGGTTCGAGTCGGGTCGAGTCGTGGGTCAAGTTGCAAAAACCACAGGTCGGGTTACGGGTCAATCTATTTTTGCTTCGAGTAAAAAAAAAAAATCAAATTTGAGTCGAGTATTTTTCGGGTCGGGTCGGATCAAAAAATTCTAACCCAATTTCCCATGTAGTGACATGGGCCACAAACCAAAATATTTTACTGGCTAGTCTATACTACTATTTAAGGGGCTTCACCTGTTTGGATTCCTCAATTTTGATGCCTAAAATACCCTCAAATTTATCAGTTTGTAAAACTTAAATGATAGGGTTATAAATGTTTAAAAAAAAAAAAACCCACTTTCAATTCTATAACAAAAGTTTCGGATAAATGCCAAAAAAAAAAAATCGGATAAAAAATAAAAACCACAGTCAAATTTTCCCTAAAAAAACCCCACGTTCAAATATATTTTTATTTAATTTAAAAAAAAAAAAAAAAAAAAAAAAAAAAAAAAAACCCACTTTCAATTCTATAACAAAAGTTTCGGATAACTACTCCACTAAAAAAACTGAAAGTTAAAAAATAAAAAAATAAAATCCAAAAAATTTCAAATACCACGTCCCAACCCAACCCACGTTTAGATTCTTAAAAAAAAAAGTTATCTTTGACAAGAGTTTCGGATAACTACTCTACTAAAAAAAACTGAAGTTAAAAACAAATCCAAAAAATTTCAAATACTACATCCTAACCCAACCCACGTTCAGCCCTATCAAAAAAAAAAAACCATGTTATTTTTTATAAGAGTTTGAGATAACTACGACTAAAATAACTGAAGGAAGTTAAAAACATGTAACACATGTATATATTTTGAAATTGAGATTCTTATTAAAAAAAATAAATAAATAAACCATATCTCTAACAACTACTACTATAAAAAGTGAAGGAAGTTAAAAATAGTTTTGGATTACTACTACTACTATAAAAAGTGAAGGAAGTTAAAAATCTACTACACATCTTGGTTGGTGTTCATAGCAAGCCTTTAATGGAGGTCGATGATGTAATAAAAATCCACGTAAGTCTTGTCTCGTCCATAGGAGTCGTCCAAAGAAAGGAGAGGAAGAAGGAAGATCCTCACCCGAGTTCAACCTCGTCCGTCCGTCCTTGAAGGACGAACGAGGTTCTTGCACCATGAACATGTTTAGCCTTGGACGAACATATCTCCAAGTGAGAGAAATCGAACCATTGCTAATCAAGTCCAACGATTTGTGGGAACGCAGACTCAAATAATGTAACTTCCATAGATTATGGAAGTTACCTCCAACCTTTGGACTCCTCGACAATAGGAACAGTTACCAAAGAAGTAACCGCTCCCCGCATGCTATATAAACGCTCGCCAATGAAAGAGTAAGGGATTTTGATTTCGAGACTTCCAATTTCATGGGAATCACAAAAAGGCTAACTTTACCATCAAAAGGTTCTTGGCCTACTTCCACCGGTCTTCTTTGATTTTCTGTTTGTTTTCTCGGGATTGATCACAAACTCATCAATGCCCGAGACTTTCAACCCACCGATATCACAGGATTCATCGGTTGGCGCCGTCTGTGGGAAAGAAAGGAATTTTTAGTGTTTGAACTTCATTGTTGGATTCTGCGATTTCTTTCTCCGACAAAGGGCTAAAATGGTCCAGACAAGGTCAAGGGCTACTAGCCCAGGCCCTCAAGAGAGCAGGGGCGACCGTCAATCGATGCCTACCGTGCAACCATCTTTTGTCCAACACGTGCAATCCATGGCCGCCATTATGGCGGAGTTAACCCGCGAGAACTAGGAGTTGGTTAGAGAACTTAATTTAAGGAGGCAGCATCACGATGGGAACACCGAAGGACAGGCCCAGAGTCAAGATGGGAGGAATGTTCAATTTGAAAGCCGGTCAAGGGGTACCGCTTCAAGGAGGGTCCCTTATTTGGAAAGGGAAATGGACCAAATGAGAAGAACTATGAATGAGATGAAGGAAAGTATGAAGAGGACGAACCCCGTAGAAGACTTGGTTCACAGAACCGATTCCCCCTCCATGGCTTCCATCAATGCTCACCCTTTGCCACCAAAGTTCAAGATACCTTCCTTAGATTCATATGATGGGATGTGGGATCTATTTGACCACATTGCCACTTTCAAAACTACCATGCACCTTCAAGGGGTTCCGGATGAAATAATGTGTAGAGCTTTCCCTACTACCCTCAAAGGATCCGCACGAGTGTGGTTTAGCAAAATACCTCCGAGCACAAGAACGTCCTTCGAGGAGTTAAGCAAGTTATTTGTCAACAATTTTATTGAAGGGCAGAGGCACAAGCGTTTCTCGTCTAGTTTGCTAACCATAGAACAGGGAGAGAATGAAAGTTTGCGGTCCTTCATCACGTAGTTCAACAGGGAAGCCTTAGCAGTGGACGAGATGGATGACAAGCTCCTTTTGGCGGCTTTCCACAATGGGGTTCATTTTGACTTGTTCATCCACAAGTTATATGAGTAAGAGCCTCAAACCATGGCTAAACTCGTCCATTCAGCCCATAACTTTATGAATGCAAAAGATGCTATCATAGCCAAGAAGAGGAAGAGAGTTGAGAAAATGGGAGCTAACCCAACTCGCCATTCAGAACAAGGTCCTCATCCTAAAAAGGGACGAACGGAAGACAAGAAGGATTGAGACAAGAAAGCAGGCCCCTCAACATGAAGTCAACAGTATACACCATTGAACATGCCGCTCGAGCAAGTCCTTATGCAAATCAAGGATGATCCTTCCTTGAAATGGCCAGAGAAAATGAAAGGAGATCCTAATAAGCGCAATAGGAATTAGTATTGTCGCTTCCATAGAGACCATGGGCATAATACGGACGAATGTTTTGATCTAAAGCAGCAGATTGAGAATCTTATAAGGCGGGGAAAATTGAGGGGTTTCCTTGGACGAGACCAGAAGAACGAGAAATTCAAGGGAAAAGTAGAAAAGTCGTCACGACCACCTCTCGGAGAAATCAGAGTTATTATAGGGGGAAGTTCTACGGGCCAATCGTCCAAGTCCAAGAAAGCATACACGAAGGTGGTGCGGAGCGTTCAACTCTCCGGACGGTCACCCAGAGAAAGGACCACAAACGAACTAGCAATTACATTCACGGAAGATGAAGCTAAAATAATTCACCATCCTCACGACGATGCTATCGTCATTACCTTGCTTGTAGCTAACTACACTACCGGAAGGGTCTTTGGTGGATAATGGAAGCTCGGTAGATATTTTGTATTTTCCGACTTTTTCAAAGAGATGAGGCTAGGACGAGACCGTCTTCGTCCGGTGAATTCCTCCCTGGTAGGTTTTGGGGGAATGAAGGTGCAGCCCGTGGGTACCATTACATTGCCGGTGGTAGTGGGGGCATATCCACAGCAAATCACCAAGGACATGAACTTTCTTGTGGTAGACTGTCCGTCCTCCTATAACGCCATAATTGGAATGCCAACTTTAAATAGTTGGAAGGTCATTACATCCACCTACCACCTGTTGGTCAAGTTTCCAACAAACTATGGAGTAGGACAATTTCAAGGAGACCAACTAGTAGCAAGAGAATGTTACCTGGCCATGTTGGCCACGGACGAGCAAATTCGGACCATGAATATTGAAGAAAAGAGGATTGTGGTAGAACCCATTGAAGTGTTAGAAGATATTTCCTTAGATGAAAATAACCCCGAGAGGTGTACCAGGGTTGGGGCAGATCTAGAAGGAGGGGTTAAGAAGGACCTCGTCCAGTTTTTGAGGAAAAACATAGATGTATTTGCTTGGAGTCATGAGGATATGCCGGGTATAGATCCTAATGTCATCACCCATCGTTTGAACGTATGTCCTTCCTCAAAGCCGCATCGACAAAAAGAAAAGGGTGTTTGCCCCCGAGAGAGATAATGCTATTAAAGACGAAGTTCAGAAGTTGATGGCGGCGAAGTTTATACGAGAAGTGTACTATCCAGATTGGTTGGCTAACATAGTAATGGTCAAAAAGGCAAACGGCAAGTGGAGGATGTGTGTAGATTTTCTCGATCTAAACAAGGCTTGCCCCAAGGATAGCTATCCATTGCCACGCATTGATCAATTGGTGGACTCTACCGCAAGCCACAAATTACTTAGTTTTATGGATGCTCTCTCGGGATACAACCAAATACGAATGGATGAGGCCGACCAGGAGAAAACATCCTTCGTTACTAGTCAAGGCTTATTTCGTTATGAAGTAATGCCCTTTGGCTTGAAAAACGCTAGAGCAATATACCAACGACTGGTTAATCACATGTTCAGTCCTTAGATTAGGCGAAATGTAGAAGTCTATGTGGATGATATGTTGGTAAAAAGCTTGGACAAGGGTAAACATCCGGACGACCTACAAGAAACCTTTAATACACTCGGGCGATACAAGATGAAGTTGAACCCCAACAAGTGTGCTTTCGGAGTAGCGTCAGGGAAATTTCTTGGATTCATGGTTTCACATAGAGGGATCGAGGCAAACCCGGAAAAGATTAAAGCAATTCTAGATATAAAGCCTCCGCAGAGTATCAAAGAAGTCCAGTCTCTTACCGGGCGAGTTGCCGCCCTCAATAGGTTTGTTTCTAAAGCTACTGACAAGTGTTTACCATTTTTCAAGGTTCTAAAGAAAGCATTTGAGTGGAGGGACGAGTGCCAAAGAGCCTTTCAAGACTTGAAGATGTACCTCGTTACGCCCTTTTCGCCGAGTCGGTCCGTGATGGGAGAAGAGTTGTTTTTATACCTGGCGGTGACCCCGCATGCTATGAGCTCGGCATTGATAAGAGAGGAAGCAAAAATGCAGAAGCCAGTATACTACACTAGCAGGGCATTGAGGGGGGCGGAAGGACGATATCCGCTAATAGAAAAGCTAGCCTTCGCACTTATTACGACTTCCAGGAAGTTGAGATACTACTTCCAAGCCCATGTAATCAATGTTATGACAGACCACCCGCTCAAGAAAGCCATGAACAAATTGAAAGCTGCAGGACGTTTGATCCAATGGGCTATCGAACTCAGTGAGTTTGACATCCGATACCAACTAAGACATGCTATAAAGGCTCAGGTCCTGGCAGACTTTATTGCGGAGTTCACACCAAGTTACGATGATGTAGAGGCAATGGAGAATAAAAAATGGGTCGTCCATGTGGATGGCTCGTCCACGCAACATGCGGGAGGAATAGGAGTGGTTTTGTAATCCCCTGAAGGAGATAAGCTCAAGCATAGGGTCCGTCTGCAATACCGAGCAACCAACAATGAAGTTGAGTATGAAGCCCCGCTCAAAGGGTTAGAACTGGCTAAGTCTGTGGAAGCGAAGTTAATACTCGTCCTGGGAGATTCTCTGTTGGTCTTAGGCCAAATAAATGGGACATATGAGGCAAAGGAAGGACGAATGAAAAAAATACTTGGAAAAGGGTTACGACTTGTGAAGAAATTCAAGGAAGCTAACTTCATTCAAATCCTAAGGGAGGAGAACGCAAAAGCAAATACCTTAGCGAAGGAAGCCTCAATGACCGGAGCCATGGACGAGTTTGATGAAGTTGAGTACGTCCCAAATATAGATCTCCTGGAAGTGCAGCAAATAGGGAATGAAGAAAATTGGATGACCCCAATTGTGTCATACCTGAAGGACGGAAGGCTTCCGGAAGGGAAGGATGAGGCTAGAAAACTCTGGATAAGAGTAGCTAGGTATGTCCTTATGGACAAAGTTCTGTACAAGAGAGGCTTTTCTCAACCTTATCTCGTGTGTCCGGCTCTAAATGAGGCGAACTATGTACCGAGGGAAGTTCATGAAGGAGCCTGTGGAAATCATTCGGGAGCTAGATCGCTCATCCACAAAGTCATCCGTGCAGGGTACTATTGGCCAACTGTCCAAGTGGATGCAAAAGCTTATGTTAAGGTATGTGACAAATGCCAACGATTTAGTAATGTCCCCAGACAATCATCAGAGTATCTCACCTCAATGATGGCCCCGTGGCCCTTTGCTCAATGGGGCCTAGATATCCCGGGTCCTTTTCCACTCGGAACTAGACGGATGAAATTCTTAGTGGTAGGGATTGACTATTTCACCAAGTGGGTGGAAGCAGAACCTTTAGCAAGCATCACACAGCAGAATGTAAAGAACTTCGTTTGGAAGAACATAGTATGTAGGTTTGGGGTGCCCAAAGTACTAGTATCCGACAACAGGAGGCAATTCGACAATTCCCTTTTCGGGGACTTCTGTCAACACTTTGGAATCCAAAATCATTATTCCTCCCTCGCCCACCCTCAAGCCAATGGTCAGGCCGAGGTTGCAAACCGATCCTTGCTGAAAATTATCAAGACTCGTCTTGAGGGGGCAAAGGAAGTATATCCGGATGAGATACCCGGTGTCCTATGGGTGTACAGGACAACGGTGAGGACCCCTATAGGGGAAACACCTTTTAAGCTAGCCTATGGAAGCGAAGCGATCATACTGTGGAAGTGCACATGGCTAACCATAGGGTGATGTCATGTCGGGATAAGGATAATGAGGAGCAACTCCGTTTGAACCTTGATCTTATAGACGAGGTGAGGGCAAATGTAGAGCACAGGGCAACGAAGTACAAGAACCTCATGGCCAGGCAATATGATGCAATGGTGAAGCCAAGACGTTTTAACATAGGAGATCTCGTCCCGAGAAAGGTCTCTTTGGCAACCAAAAACCCAGCTCATGGGAAATTGAGCCCTAATTGGGAAGGACCCTATAGAGTCATCAACTTTAAAAGGCAAGGATCCTACTACTTGGAGGCCCTGGTTGGGAGAAAATTGGAACATCCTTGGAATGTTGAGCACCTGAGGAGGTACTATCAGTAAAAGTGAGCCCGGACGAGTATCACTATGGACGAGCTTGGAGCTTGTCTTTCTACTTACGTTCTACTTATGTTTAATGTTGTTTGTGTTTGATACTACTGCTTTGTTATTTGTGTTGTGGTTATTTGTCGTGATTATGGACAAAGTTATGGAGTTTGTACTTATTAAATAAAAAAGGTATTAGCATGTATGTGCCTTATCCGTAAACAATATTTATGTTATGTACAAAATGTTGTGTGAATTTCAAATCTCCATGCTATTCTCGTTCAAAGCTAACCCACAAGGTGGCTAAAAGCAAAATTTTTAGTAAGACAAATAAATTCTCCGGATGCGGAGATGTAACGTCTAAGCTTTCCTAAGGGTAAAGCAAAATCAAGGCACCCTCGTCCAGATCAAAGGACGATGTAAAGCCTATACCTTGAGCAAGCCAATGAGCCAAAGGCGTATTCGTCCATAAGGGTAAAGCAAAATCAAGGCACCCTTGTCCAGATCAAAGGACGAGGTAGAACCTATAACTTGAGCAAGCCAATGAGCCCAAGGCATACTCGTCCATACAATGGGCGAAGTAAAGCATAATGCATATCTAGACCATGGACGAGAAAATCCATAGACGAGTATTTTGAGCTAAAACCCGATCTCGTGGACGAGCAGGGTGCACGTCTCATCCTCAAACATGAAAATCAGCTTAGTCCAAGGACGAGTAATTACCATTTTATAAGCAAATTACATTTGGTGAAATTCCAATAAAAATGGTAGAAGTACATATATGAAATATGGATTAGTCAAGCATGAAATCTAGTATATGAAAATGAAAAGTTTCGTCCATGCATATATGAAAGAAAAATAATTGCATTCATTCAATGGTTTTAAGGGCGGACGACCAACGTCCAAACACCCTTATGAAAGAGCAAGTTTAATAACTCGTCCTAAAACCATGGACAAGCTTAATGTATTTGAGTTGCATCAAAAGGTCCCATAACAAAGGACCAAACAAAAAAGGAAAAATACAAAGTTTTTTAAAAACTTGTCCTTAAGCGTGGGAGGCATCCACCTTGGGATCTTCCTTGGACGGCCGGGTGGAGGCATCGTCCTCAATGTTAACGTCCTTGGAGCTGGTTTGGAGAAGAGAACTGGTAGCGACATTCAAATTAAGCTTGATGGAGCTCAAGTCTACTTCAGGGAAGTTTTCAACAGCGCCCAACCCGAAATCCTTAAAACCTGCTGCGTAGTTGCGATCCAATAAGTCCGTAAATTCTTTGGACGCCTTGAACTCCATAACGGCATCTTTTTAGCCCTGGAGAGAAGAGTACTCAACTCGTCGTTTTTCTTTTGAATATGATCAAGACGAGTATCTTTCTCTAATATATCAGCTCTTAACTCCTTGATTAAGTTTTGATGCTCCGTTGCCTTCTCCTTAGCCTCAGTAGCTATCCCGGCCCATTTCTTACTCTCGTCCCTCACATTTTGGATGGTCGTCTCGGTAAGATCCTCGTCTTGTCCAACTCGGTGGTGGCCCCGCCTAGACGCGCTGCGATGAACTTGGACATGGCCTACAAGAGAAAAATGCTTGGTTAGATTATGAAATAATAAAAACGAGACAAAAGTAAAGTTACCTTAAAAAGATCATGAACACCTGAATGTTCAAAATCTTTCAGGGACATGTCATAACAGACATTTATGTCCTCGTCCTTCTGACTTCCCTAAAGCGTTCCCAAGCTAAGTCCTCATTTTCAATAATGTTCGAGGGTACCTTCGAAGGAGGCCGAGATGAGACAGATATAATCGTCCTAGGAGGGGTCTTGGACGAGGTAGTTTCAACAAGTGGAGACACATCTACATCAATTGTTTGGACGGAAGGATTGGACCGAGGAAGGTTAGGCTTGATTACTTTGGACGACACATGCTTAACCCTTTTTGTCACGACGACTAGGGAGACTTCCCGGATCCAAGTTTTTTGGTATGGACTTCCTCTTGTCCCCAACAGACGGACGAGTTTGGGATGGAATCTCAAGACAAATGTCCCCGACCTCGGATGATCCCCCTCACCTGCAACCTCTTTTCCTTTGTTTCCTTTCATTGTTGCCATTCCTTAAAAAAAAAAAAAAAAAAAAAAAAAAAAAAAAAAAAAAGATAGAGGAAAAGAGAAGTTTTTAGAACTAAAACAAAAAGGAAAAGTGTGTAGGGGATGTTCTAAGTTTAAAACTTACTTCTCCTCACTGTAATCTCGTGTGCAAGTGCCTCTTGAGAAGGATTAGGCCCTAACCCCCACTTAGCAAGTCGTCTAAGCGTTACTAAAGAATGAAAATTCTTATCTGCGTGTAGTCGAGTTACGTGGACGATCATGATGAAACTTGCTAAGAGAAGGTCATCCAAAGAACAGTAAAGGAACAAGTTAGACCAAAAAATAAACAAAAAATAATAATAAAAAAAAACAAACAAACAAACATTTGCCCTCGTGACGAAGGTTCCCTAGGTCCCCAGTATAATGGCCAAATGTGTCCCGGCCAATGTCCAAAGGATTCCCAGCCCAGGAGCCGAAGACGAAGAAAAATTCCGTCTTCCATTTTCTCGACGACGAGGGTAGGGACCTAATCATTCTACAATCTTTGCCCCTGGCAATGAACTGATAAAAGCCAAGGGATTGGTGAATTTCTGAGGGTTTATAACAGTAAAGGAACTCATCCACCGTAAGAGGACGATCCCCCCCGAATACCTCCCTCTATAAAACTTGCATAGAGATGACTAATCTCTATGCATTTGGATTGAATTGACATACTCCTAAACCTAGCCTAACTAATAATTCCTTAGTAAAAGCATTTAAAGGAAACCTCAAACCCCCTAAAAGATAAGTTTCATAGACACTGTTGAGGTCTAAAAAGGATCATAGTGAAGGAAGCCCAAAAGAATAAGTCAAGCCTAAAAGGATAAGTCAATCTCAAAAGGAAAAATCAAGCTAAGCCCAAAGTAACAGATGTAGGAAACCCATGAAGGAATAAAAAAGCCCAGGGGATCCTGTAGCCTGGACAAAGAAGCATCCAAAAAAAAGAGGATCACGGCAAGGGATAAGAAGCAAGGATCCTCGGGAACCTTTAAGAGGCGCAGGTCCCTTCAGGCACAAAGACAAAGGAAGACTAGGACAGCTCGATAGAAAAGACAGAAGAAGGAAACAAGAAACAAAAGCGAGAAAAAGAACACAAACGCGCGAGAGAACCCAACGACCTCTCATGGCACAGGCGAGAAAAAGCCTCGAGGAACCAAAACGGAGAAGCATAGAAGAAAGAATGATAACAAGTGGCTTTCAAAATGGCGGAGAGCGGGATTCCGCTCGGATGGGAAAGAAAAGGGAAAAGTGGAAAACGCGAGAAACGGGGATCTTGAGAAAGGCATACCTCAGCACATCCCAAAGAAGATGGCCAACCGGGAACTTTCAAAAGAATCAGAGCTGAAAAAAGGAAAGAATGAGAAAAAATGGAAATGGGACTTACCAAGATGGTGGATACGGGACGTGCTCTGTTTGCAAAAAGGTAAAACAGGGGAACCAACGGTTTCCAGGGAGGACCAAAAACTCCATTATAAAAGGGGAGGATTTTCAGTAGGAAGAATATCATAATGAGTCATTAGAACTCTGTAAAATTTAAGAAAAACAGAGGAATGTTTCCGGTATCCCAAAAAAGACCACTATAGCACATACTTGGATTCAAAAGGATTCAAACTTTGCAAGTCTTAGAGGCTTGAATAGCCATCAAAGTCTTTAATTTTTGAGCTTATTTGAACCTTGTATCACGTCTTAGTGAGCACATTTGTAATCCACAATCAAGAAAAATAATGAAATATCTCATATTGATTTGAGAATTTCTAACAATTACTTTGCATATTTTTTATCGCTTCTTCTTTGCTCAATACATATATATTCTTGCTTGTAAAGCTGAGTCCCTGCCCAAGCAAAGCCACTCGGACTTGAGTTCCAAATCCCACAAGTCTTGTGCAAAAGCATAAATCTGTGAGAATTGGGGCCAGGATCCTCGTGGCTAAATCATCCTTATGAAATTCATTTACATATATGTATATGTATTAATATATATATATATATATATATATATATATATATATATATATCCTAATCTAAGAAACTAACAATTATTTGAAGATATGTGCATTGTATAGTTGTTCTTGTGTAGGACCTATAGAGGTAAAAGGAAAGGACAAAACTCCATTGCATAACAAGCATGGAGAAAGATTGTATAGTGCATGAACCAAAGATTCTCGGGGTTCTTACAGCCTAATACGCCCGGGATCCCACGACAAGACGTCCCGGGATCCCATGACAAGACGCCCGAGGAGGAATCTCATTTTTGCCTTGAGGAGATTTATGTGACTTGCGCACAACTTGGTTCGTAATCGGCCCCTATTTAGCTGCGGTGAACCAAGTCCAGTCCACCAAAACACAACTATTTGGCCCAGGATCCTTGGGCCTGTGTGCTAAAGAAAAAAGCACCTCTCACAGACACCTATCCCAAAATGAGGATCACAGCACCATTCTCCACGGATGGGCAACCTAGGGTTAAGCACAAATGCCTGGGGATCCGTACCATGTCCTTAAATTATTTAGTCTTTGCTTGTCTGTTTTGGAAGGGATATCTATTGCACAACAGTACACAGTGGCCTCCTCCTCGTCCAAAGGGACGGACGAAGGGACGTTGGATGAGGTGCCTGCCTGGGACCCCGAGGCCTTTCTAAGCTCTTGTTGTATAGCCTCCAAAGGAAATCCGGGGACGCTAGAAACATACTCCTCGTCCGTGGAGTTCCCCCCATCGCTACAACTAGAGCCACTAGAACTTATACTACTTTCGTATTGATACTTTTCTATGGCTTTCTTTAGACTATTGCTAGACGACATTTTTTGAAAAAATCAAAGAGAAACCTAAAAGACGAGAGAAGAAGGAATACCTGGCTTTAAGACGAACGAAGGCTATGGACGCGAGGAAATTCCTAGATGAGGTTCTAAACGAGGAATGTCAAAGAAGGAAAATCTCAGAAATGTGGAAAGTAAATGGGGAATTCCCCTATTTATAGGCGATTGACCTGGGCATATAAAACGACACAACCAATCGGGAGGTGACACGTGGCGTCCACCTTGAAAAATGAATCGACGGGACTCATCGCCAATAAAAAGGTGACACGTGGCACCTCAATGCACACACATTCAAGGAAGTGACGCTAAGTTATCCCTCCCTCTTAGACGACCCATATGGACGAGGGGGCAAGCGATGGTGTAATAAAAATCCACGTAAGTCTTGTTTCATCCATAGGAGTTGTCCAAAGAAAGGAGAGGAAGAAGGAAGATCCTCGCCCGAGTTCAACCTCGTCCGTCCGTCCGTCCTTAAAGGATGGACGAGGTTATCGCACCATGAACATGTTTAGCCTTGGACGAACATATCTCTAAGTGAGAGAAATCGAACCATTGCTAATCAAGTCCAACCGTTGTGAAACACAGACTCAAATAATGTAACTTCCATAGCGATTATGGAAGTTACCTCCAACCTTTTGGACTCCTCAACAATAGGAACAGTTACCAAACAAGTAACCGTTCCCCACATGCTATATAAACGCCGCCAATGAAAGAGTAAGGGATTTCGATTCGAGACTTCCAATTTCATCGGGAATCACAAAAGGCTAACTTTACCATCGGAGGGTTCTTAGTCGGCTTCCATCGGTCTCCTCGATTTTTCTGTTTGTTTTCTCAGGATTTAGTCACAAACTCATCAACGCCCGAGACTTTCACCCCACCGATATATCACAGGATTCATCGAGGCGCCTCAGGATTACATCATTGTACAATTATGAGAGCAGAATTTGAGTTCCAGTCGAGAGGGTTAATTGGTGAGTTGAGTGTTTGGAGGTATGGGTTTTAATAAATATATGTTTGAAATCAAACTCTTTTGTCGACTTTTTTGAGTTTTGTCATTTCCAAAACTTTGTCACGTGGGTGGGGTCAAAGAAACTAAATGTCTACTAGGCAAACACAAATATGAAACAAAGCAAAAACTTGACAAAGCAAAAACTAAAGTAAAAAACGAAAGAAGAGCGGTGGCGAGTCCGAGGACGAGCAAAGAAGAAGAAGGGGTGACCCGGGATGGTTGGGTTTTTTTTTTTAGGCGATCAACGCTAGGTAATGAATGTTTGTGCTAAGTAACAAGTTTTTCAGTTTAGGGATTTTTCTTTTTTCCTGTTTTTTCTTCTAAAAAAATGGTACCGGCTGAAATTTACATTTCGCCCGAAATTGACCAAAATTTTCCGAAATGGCCGAAATGATCCGAAACTGGTCGGAATTGGACCCGAGGTGGAATGAGTGGTATTATCGTTCCGGATTGCATCCCAATACGAGAAATTCATGCCGTTTCAACTGGAACGGAACGGATTTAATAACAATGGTTTGAACTTTCATTTTTTGTTCTTTGGCTTTGATTTCAAGTATATACATTTTGTTTTTTGTTATGTGTGTCATGTATTACATATTCTAAAATCGAAAATTTCATGTTCCGGAGAAAACGAATTTGTTTGAGATTGAAAGGTTTGGTGATTTTTCCGTGTACAACCTTCAGTTTTTAGACAACAAAATCTTATTGCTATTAATTTGGTTTACAATGATGACTCACCATTACTTTGGTTTTATAGGCATTTATTAACTTTATAAAACTTAAAGACTTAACTGTTCACAAACACAACTACTGGTATTTCCCCCAAAAAAAAAAAAAATTCCTTACATCTACATGTTTATACACACTTTTAAAAACTTGAAAGTTAATAATTTGCATCAATTATAATTTGGAATTATTATATTTTTCACTCACAAAAATACTTAGGAGTCTGATGAGTATCATGTGTTTATAGGTGAAATAATTTTTTGTCACACCCCTAGGTTTTTTTATAATTGAAAAATATAGTAATTCCAAATTTTAATAAATGCTCTAAATTAATCATTTTCCAAAAAATAAAAAAGCAGTAGTGTCTATAATAATTTTATTATTACAAGACTAAAAAATGAAAAACAAAAACAAATAAAAACAAAATAAACAAGCGGGGGGATATAGTACTACCACTACCAGGTGGAGGGGGCGAAAGAGGAATGGCGTATGGAAATTAGAAAAGAAAGGAGTCGGGTGCTTTTGTTATATTAAGAGGGGAGAGGATTGAGAATTAAATGAGAAAAGTAGCAGTGGTGGTTGAGTTGTAGTAGTAAATTGGAGATTAGCGATGGGTGAGGGTGATAGTGGTAGTAGTAGTAGTCAGGGTCAGGGTCCTGTTGTATCATTCAAGATAAACAGGAAATCGGAAGCCGCTTCCGTTCTCAAATCTTCAATTGCCTCAAAGCTCCCTGACTTCCTCTCTGATTACTCCGACGAAGTTCTCGCTGTAAGTCAAGTCTGAAATTTCTTCAATCAAATCAAATCCATTTCCGATGTTTGTTTTTATTTGATTCTCTTCTTTTCTGTGTATAAAAAAACAAACAAACAAACAACAGGAATATATAACGGTGCTTGTTTGCAACGGAAAGCATCAATATCAGGCAAGGGATGATTTGGAGGCATTTCTTGGCAAGAAAAGTGCCGATTTCGTTTCTTGGTATGTATGTCTCCTTCCCTCGCCCAGGCCTCCTTCTTCTTCTTCTTCTTCAATCAATCAATCTGTCTTTCTTTTTTGTGTGTAGGTTATGGGGTCTTCTCTTCAATCGTGCTCGTCAATCTGATTCACAGATTACTATTACTGCTTTATCAGATCCGATACATGTTGCATCTGTCACTACCAAAGATCCCCATGCATTTCCCTCCTCCTTCTCATTGGTATATGCATTCATTTGCATTTCGCATTTTGCATTTTGCATCACACTACCAAAAATTATATATACATATTTTTTAATGTGCAGACCAAAAAGGAAACCTGCATTCACTCTATCAATAAATCTAATTCCAAGGTTGGCAAGCCAAGAACTATAATTAAAATTATTATTAGTACATTGGATTTTTTTTTTTTTAAATAAATTTATTTGTCTAACTTATGTGTACATATCTGCTTGCATATTTCATTTGTAGAGCAGATTGTTAATTGCGAGTCCAATCCATTACCATTACCTAACAGGCAGCTTTTACAACCAAAAAGAGGAATAAAAACACACTCTACCTCTACCCATTTAAAGTCCTCTTCCCCAATCCCATGGCCATCTGGTGAGGTTTCTATTTCTTAGCTTACCAAGCTTTGCATATCATGTGTAACTCCTTCTACTTTCAATATTATCTCATTCATCCTTCATTTGTAACAATGTAGAATATGCTAGGGAATGTAATTGTATACTGGTTTAACTGTGGTTGCTCATATGCCAATCACATTGAACAATTTTTTCCCTTGCAGAAAACCCTCATCCCAGACATATTTCTGCCCCTAATGTCACTGGAACAAACCTTTCTGCACAACCCGCAGCTGTGGTATCCCACCGCATTGATAGGCCACGGGGTAGCGTTTGGGATAGACTGGGCAAGCCATGTGATGACATATCTGAAGGAAGCAGGACTGTTGATGTTAGTGGTGTTGTTTTTGTGAAGCAACAGGAGCAAATACTTAATGCAAAATTATCAGTAGTTCTTGTTCCAAATGGTGAACAAAGCAGGACCATCACAGGGGAAGTTACTCGGCTTGGTAACAACCTTTCTGAGACTAGAAAGTTGCCAGATGTTGTGGGTACAAAGTGTGATCCTCATTCTGTGAGTAACATCAAGCTTAAAAAGACACTTTGGTGAAATTAGTACTGGCCTTGGTGCTGATTCAGTTCCTGTGGTGGATGAAAGGAATTTGGATCTTCAATGCAAAGAAAATACACAGGATTTCAAGAATTCAAACTTGACCAAGGATTCCAAAACCACAACTCCAAACATGGCTTCAGTATGTTCTCTTCCTGCTAAACCAATGTCATTGAATAATGAATAGAAACATGGTTGCTAATCACAGTACACAAATTTGAGAGGGTTTACTTTTGTGGCCCTTTGGGAACATCACAGAAATCAGAATGATATGGAGAGAGGGTTTTACTTTGTTCAATGTCCTTATGTATGCAGGAAGTTTTAGATGTGAAGCAACGATTGCATCAGATCGAGATTGAAATGTCCAAGCTACGATCTAGGCGTCTGGCAATGGAAAAAGATGGAAAGCCCAATTTGTTGTTGAATTCTCGTAAGGCCATTCCATAAAATTTCTAAAGCATTGGATTTGTTTAAGGTTTTAAATGTTTTTCAGTTTTCTTTAGAATTTGAGCTAATTTGCCATTGTTATTGTAGGAAAAAGGGGTGGGGGTTGGTGGAGAATGAAGTTACAGTAGGGGAGGGGGAGGGGGTTCCTTAGGGTTTTTTTTTTTAATTTCTTTGTCCTGTTACTTCTCAGACAGGACATAATACTTTCTTTTATTTGTGTAAATTCTATGCTGACAAATAAGTATTTCTACAAATTGATAGTGTGTTCAGATCAAATGTTGATCCTCTTTTAGTAGAATGGAACTAAATGTTAAGAATAGTATTGAAACACGGTTAGTTATGCCCCCAGATTCCTAGTAGAAACTACTTGTAGGCGATATTCAGAATAGCAATACAGAAATATGTTTCAAATACTGGAAAAGGCATTTACAAAGGTTGCTCCATTTTTTGCCTTTTACCTCTTCAATTTGGATTTGACACTTTTAATTATTACACTATCAGCAGAGGATCAGTCGTCTTCTTTTTTATCTTCTGAATATTATAATGAAGAAAGTAAATCCTAGTTTCAAAATTTTCACGTATTAGAGAACCTTGGTCCAAAGCTTTGATAGTGAAAGTGTTTGGTAGGACTGTTGGATTCAGCTACCTCACTTTCAAGATCAATGCTCTATGGAACCCAACAGCAAAAATTGACTGTGTAAATTTAGGGAAAGATTACTTTCTTATTAAATTCTCTAGCTCTGATGACTATGATAAAGTGCTTAAAGGAGGGCCCTGGTTTGTTTGGGAACATTTTTTGGCCATTAAGCCATGGGAGCCTTGCTTTAAGGCCCTCGAGGCAAACTTAACGTCAATAGCTGTTTGGGTTAGATTCCCAGAATTACCAATAGAGTTCTATGATTTAGAAGTCCTCAAGGAAATTGGTAGTGTACTTGGGCACGTGTCTCGGATTGATTCCTATATCGCTCATTGGTTCAAGGGGAGTTATGCAAAGGTGTGCATACAACTTGATACGAGCAAACCTCTCATTACTTCAATCAAAGTTGGGCGTTTGGTTCAACAGGTAATGTATGAGGGTCTATCATCTCTGTGTTTTTGTTGTGGGCGTTTGGGTCACAAGTTAGAGAGTCGTCGTATAGCATTAAGAAAAATGAGAAAAAAAGGAAAATGAGAAGACTAGAGAGGAAGTGGTGGAAGATCAAAATCAGGGAAATCACAAGGAAAGCCGGTCGGATCCTAACTACGGACCATGGATGCTTGTTACGAGGAAAAAGAATTCGATTCGGAATGGACGTGCAAAATACCCCATGCAATTTGTTGGAGGGAAAGCTGTTAGCCCAAAGGGTAATTTGGTCCATTCGGGGGCTAATTGGAGTGATTTAGATGAGGACACGTCATATCGATCTATCAAGGAAGATTTTCATATCAGAAAAGATCCTCAATCACGTGAAACATTGAGTCAAGACCATCGATGACAAACTAGCCCCAATGGTGATGGTGAGGGAACTCTGATAACACGCCACGGAAGCTCAAATAGTGGAGAAAGGCCTAATCAAATTCAAGGGGAGGGGACTAAAGGTAAGGATGTTGGAGTGCCTAAGTCAAAAAATTCAAAAAGCCTTGGTGTGAAAGGCTCCAAAGCTCTCAAACGCCATTACCCAAGTACATCTCTCAACCCTTCCTCTCCAAAAGTTCAGCTTGCCTCAGACGGAGGCTCGGGTTTAGGGACTAAGTTTGATTCCTCGAATGGGGTGGGCAATTTGGTTCAAGGGCAAGGCTTTGGAAGTCGGCGACGAAGTCATAGCCCAAATTCAAGCGACTCAGAAGCGGACACAATGGGGTGGTGCGTGGAGGAGCTAAGCAAGGCGTGGAAGCAACTTTTTCCGATCAACCAAACAAGTATCAAATCGGGCGATCTTCTGTGGACCATCCGGCTTGGGGTCCGACTCCAAACCCGTGGTGGAAATTTCTCACGGATACTCCTTTGGTGTCTTGGGAGGAAGCCGAAATGTTGAACAGCAACGAAGGCCATTCGTGGTTCCACACTACGACGAATCGGGGTGGATTATTCAGAGAGGAGACTGGTGGATTTCTGGGGGATGGTCGCAATGCACATGGGAAACCACCCGATGCTGAAACTAATCCAGATTCTAGAACCAATACGGACCTGCGATGTCTTGGTGTCTTTGCCGAGAGGATATTGTAGGGATCCTGAAGTACATGATGATATGGAAGCCGAATTGGTCAACTTCCAAGGACCTGCTAAGGAGGATGGGATGGAGTATGGTAGAAGTAGCCATGATGAATCCTAGTCGGTGGAGTTTCTGTGGATCGATCTGTTCAAATGAATATTCGATGTGGAATTGCGGGGGTGCTTTAAACCCGCATTTTACGAGAAGAGTTTTTGAGATGGTTGTTAATCACCACCCTTCAATCATGGTCATTCTTGAGACAAGAGTTGGGGGGGAGAGAGCAAAAAGAGTAATTGAGGGGCTTCCTTTTGATGGTTTTCTCACTACTGAAACCATAGGATATGCGGGTGGTCTATGGATTCTTTGGAAAAAGGAGGATCTTTCAAGTGATGCACCTTGCTCTCAGGCGAGCAGAAATTCACGCCACTTTGTAAAGGTATGTTCCACAAACCTTTCTTGGCTAATTTCTGCTATTTATGCTAGTCCGCGTTTAGCGGAAAGGAAACTTCTTTGGTCTAACATTGAAGAAGTAGGACAACTTCATAGTCTTCCCTGGCTGATGGTGGGTGATTTCAATGAGGTTTTGTGTGCTGAGGATAAATTTGGGGGTAATCAGATTAATATCAATAGGGCTATGGCTTTTAAGGCTTGCCTAGATTCTTGTAATTTTGTGGATTTGGGTTTCTTTGGGCAAGTTTACTTGGTCCAATAAGAGACAAATTACGGACTTAATTCTTGAAAGGATTGACAGGTGTTTTGCCAACCCATTGTGGAGAATCCTGTGCACACGAGGTCTTTGTTACTCACTTACCTAGAACCTTTTCAGACCATCATCCTGTTTTGATTGAGTTAAGTAGGCCGAATTTTAATACTTTGAATAAGCCATTTCGATTCCAATCTATGTGGCTCATGCATCTTGATTTCCCTAGAATTGTTAAAGAGGCGTGGCTTGATAATAATCCTCTTGAGGTTTCTATTTCTAATTTCACGGTGAAAGCTAAAAAATGGAACCGTGAGGTGTTTGGAAATATATTTGCAAAGAAGAGAAGGGTCTTGGCTAGGTTGAATGGAGCCCAAAAAGCTCTAGCCGATAGGCCGAGTGAGTTCTTGGTTTGTTTGGAAAAACAATTACTTGATGAATATGCTCTAGTTTTTCTGCAAGAGGAAGAATATTGGGCTTTAAAATCAAGATTGAATGCAGCTACTTTTGGGGATCGAAATACTTCTTTCTTTCATGTCTCCACTGTGGTTAGGAGGAATCGGAACAAAATTAGATGTATTAAGGATGATAGAGGGGACTGGATTTTTGAAGAGGAGGGGGTTAAGAATCACATTCGCTCCGGGTTTGAGAATCTCTACACCACTGGGCTAGATATGGCCCCACTTTATTCCCCAATTTCACAATTCTCTTGTTGTTATTTCACCGATGAGGATCAAGCTTGGATTGGCCGAGCAGTCAATGAGGAAGATGTTAGAGATGGTTTATGGGCTTTAAAACCTTTCAAGGCTCCTGGACCGGGACGGGCTTCATCTTTGGCTTTTTTTCAGCGATTCCGGCCTGGACGTAGGAAGATCAGTTTGTTCGGTGGTGATTTGCTTTTAACGGTGGAGTTATTCCGAATACCTTAATGAAACTCTTGTCACTCTCATCCCAAAATGCCGACTCGAGTCACGAACAACTATAGGCCTATTAGCCTCACGCAATACGGTGTACAAAGTAGTGTCTAAGATCATAGTGGGAAGGATCGGATCTTTTATAGACAAGCTGATATCTCCTGTCCAAGCGGCTTTCGTTCTGGCGGGGAAAGGCATTGATAACGTGGTGATTGCGCAAGAGTTGTTCTATGCCTTAGATAGGATAAAAGGGAAGGAGGGGTATATGGCTATAAAAGTGGATTTAGAGAAAGCCTATGATAGATTGGAGTAGAGTTTTATTCACCAAGTGCTTATAGCTTTTCGGTTTCCCCAAAATCTCATTAAGTTGATCATGAGCTGTATTACTTCTTCTATGGTTTCAGTTTTATTCAATGGAAGTGCTTTGGATCCTTTTGCTCCCTCAAGGGGAATCAGACAGGGAGGCCCCCTCTCCCCCTATTTATTCATTTTGTGTATGGAGTACCTTGGCCACCTTATTGAGAAGAAGTGTGTTGAGGGTGTTTAGAAACCTCTAAAAGCTTCCCGGAATAACATAGGCATCTCGCATCTTCTATTTGCGGATGATATAATCATGTTTGCTAAGGTGGATAAGGAAACTTGTGAGGCGATATCGAAGTTTTATGCAACTTTTGTAAGGAATCGGCCAAAAGATAAGTCTTGAGAAATCAAGGATATATTTCTCTCCGAATGTGGATTTGGAAGTGAGGGATGAAGTTTGTGAAAGATTGTGTATTCAAGCTACAACAAACATTGGCAAGTATCTTGGAATTCCAATCAAGCATAGAGGAGCGCCAAGGAATCAGCTGAACTTTATTGTTGAGAAAGTGATGGGCAAACTTGCGGGGTGGAAAACTCAATTTCTTTCCTTTGCTGGCAGAGCTGTGTTGGTCAAGTCGATTATGGCAGCGATTCCTAATCATGTGATGCAGGGGAGGGCTCTACCAGTCCATTTATGTGATAAATTGGACAAGATTAATAGAGATTTTCTTTGGGGCAGCACTAGTGAAAAAAGAAAGATGCATTTGGTTGGATGGACTAAGATTATAAGAGATAAGGAAAAAGGAGGATTGGGAATTCAAGCAGCAAGGGCGAGGAATATTGCCCTTTTAGCCAAACCGAACTGGAGAATGAACCAAGAGAAAGAGGCTTTATGGTCTAAGGTGATTTTGGGGAAGTATTGTTCTTCAAATAGGAGAAGGTCGAGAAATCCGGATAAGTTGCCTGCATCTCCTAATTGGGCAGCCGTGAAGCTGGGCTTTAAGACCTTTGAAGAAGGTATATGTTGGGGTGTAGGCAATGGTGAAAAATAAAAGTTTTGACTGATTTGTTGGGTTAAGGGGCAATCCTTAAGGGAGCTGGTGCAAGGGCCTCTGACTCGGCCGGAGAGTGAAATGGTTGTTGCAGATTTTATGTACAGTGGAGGTCGTGGTTGGAATTGGGAAGCTATCTCATTTGATCTTCCACAGGTTATTAAGGACAAGATCCGTGCCATTCCTTGCCAACAAGCTGGGAGAGCTAAAGATTTTATAATTTGGAAATTTTCGAAGGATGGTAATTTCTCCACGAAGTCAGCTTATGATCTTGCTAACTTGGAGCAAGAACAAAATTCCACCTTCCAAGGGCAGTGGATTTGGAAGTTGGACATGCTTCCAAAGATTGTCAACTTCATTTGGCTCATAATACATAATAGTGTGCCGGTGAGGGATGTGCTTGCCTTAAGAGGGATTGATTGTGAAAGAAAATGTCCTCTGTGCAAGAATCACAATGAATCAATCATTCACATGCTGAGGGAGTGTGTTTTTGCTCGTGATTTCTGGCACAAAATCCGTGCACCTGTTGCTTTGGTTGGATCGTTTGATGTGATCTTTTGGACTGGCTTAAGGTCAATTGTCTTAGTAGAGTTACTCACCACTCAAATACTCCCTGGTCATACATCTTTTCTTTGAAAATGCTGCTCTTAACCCCAATCTGCAAAAGCAGTGCATAACTCAAGCAGTGGAGTATTTTTATTGTGTGGGGAAAATAAAAATGCAGAGAAGCAGGGTGGTTGTAAATGTTAGGTGGAATAAGCCCCCAGTTGGGTGGTTTAAGCTAAATACCGATGGAGCTTCAATGGGGAATCCGGGTAAGGCAGGGGGAGGAGGACTTATAAGAGATAGTGCTGGTTTATGGGTTAAAGGCTTCTCAAGGTCCCTAGGAACCGGTACCAGTATGTTAGCAGAGTGTTGGGCTCTTAGGGATGGATTGTTTTTAGCTATTCAACTCGGCATCCAAAATCTTGAAGTTGAATTGGATGCAAAAGTTGTTGTGGATTTGATCAACTCTAACTCTCAAACTAATGCAGCGTATACTACTCTTCTGGTGGATTGCAGGTTGCTGCTAAGCCGAATTCCTCATGCCAGAGTGAGTCATGTGTTTCGGGAAGCAAACCGCAGTGCTGATGCGCTTGCAAGGAATGGTAGCATAATGGAGGAAGAATTTTGTACTTTTGATTCAGCCCCAAACTTTGTTAAGGAGTTATTATGCTCTGATGTTAATGGGGTTAATTTTTGTAGGCTGTCTGCCGTGAATCTAGCCATTTTGGCTTCCTAGTTTGTTTTATCTATGTCCTTTTAACCAAAAAAAAAAAATTTCACTTTCTGAAAACTTTTATTTTTGTGGAGGCACATTTGAATTTTTCTTACAGTTCAAATGATCAATCATCTTCTAGTTAGGTCTTCACGGGCACTGCTGTTCTCCCTATTGAATTTACAGATTCTTCTCTTTAATTGATACTCACTTTTTGAACCTTTCCTTTTTCTTTCTTTCTTCTTCTTCTCTTACTTTTTTTACAAAGTTCTGATATGTAGTAAGCTTAATTAGTTGACAGTGAAGATCATTAAGTGTCTAGTATGGTACTAAATGCTAAACTTCATGCAGGATTTTTATTGACTTGTTTGTTTGCAGGTTCATCAAGACTTCCAGAAGAAGACAGTGAAAGAACCGTGCTTGTGACAAATGTAAACTCAAAAAACTTTTCTTTTTTTTTTTTTTGAGAAACCAAAGAAAACTTTCTAGCTCCCTTAATCACTATTAAATAATTTTAATCCTCATAATTGTTTCTTAGTTGTTTATACTATTTCTGTTTAGTCTGCTTTAGCCGTCCATGTTAGCCAAGCTAATCGATGCATGTTCTTTGGTGACAGTTACTAAGGCCTATATCTCATGTCTTTTGTTTCTAGTTATAATCTTGAACATAAATCATCAGACTATTCCTCAAATAGAATGACCTAAATGTTTTTTAGGATACATCTCCTAACAATTTTAGTTAAGTGGCTACCAAAAATTGATTCAAAATAGATATCTTAGCCTTTACTATTGAGAGAAAGATCATCCTGATTATAGTTCAACATAATTAGATCTTTTTACTTTTTTACTTATCAAAAAAAAAAAAAAAAAAAGATCTTTTTACTTTTTGCCCCCCTTCCTCAAATGACAACATATTAGATTTGGTGCTAATGGTCATGGAGTAAGAGAAGATATGGCCCCAGCTATGAGTTTTTGTGTCAATTTGATTAACTGTGTTGTGCCAAAAGTCTTGTAAATCAACTGGTATCTCTTGGTGTTTCCAACAAAGACATTCAAGGTTATAATCCCCCTCTATCATTGTAACTATTGAAAAACCTGATTAACAGTGTTATATGAATGTCAACAAAATTACCGATATCAGTTTGTGTGACAGATTTAGATTGTATTTGCAGGGGAGGCAAATCCTAAAATGTGAAATATTGATTTCAAAAAACTCCTGTTTGCTTTAGAATTTCAAACTACTATTTTCTTGAGGATGGTTAGTTACACACACACGCAGTGGATTTTGAATCCGTGATGTAGAGGTGATTCAATTTTTAAGGTTTTAAATAAAATTTAATCAAAAGGCCAAGACTATATGCTTGTCAAGTATGCTTGTATTCAATGCTACAATATAGCCAGCTTGGCACTTCATAATTTATTAGTAATGTTATTCTTTGGCTCCAATTCCAAATTGGCCTTGGATGAATGCTCATCTCTTGGAGATGATGCCAAAGTTATGTTGGAGCAGAGACTCGGCATCAGAGGAAAATGTGGTTTCTTGATTAAATGGTGGCAAAGTATAGGAAAAGATTGAGGTTTTAATTTTCTGAAGTTTTGGAAAGGGGAATAGGGGGTTATTGGTTCAAATTGAGCTGGAAATTACTGAATGTTGATAGTTTTTAAGTTTCTGGAAGCAAGAATGATGGTTGCTGGGTTTTCATGAAGCGGTTTAAGGGATTTTAGTGTAGCTAGGATCTTAAAATAGTGGTAGGAAATTGATTTGGGTTGTGGAAAAAAGGTTTTGTCATGAAAATCTATAGACATTCACTGCTGTTTGTGATCAATGGAACATAAAGAAGTAGAAAATAATTTCTGGACATCACCCCTGGAATATCCTAAGCATCATCACACCTAGGTTTCCTATGTACCACACCTTGTTATAGGAGTGAAAGCCTTACATCAATATAGTCAGAATTCTAGCAATGCCAATTTTAGGACATAATCCAAAATTTGAAAACTACTAACACTATGTTTTTACTACTAAAGACTACAATAATAAGTGATTTAGCCATGGAAGATTGATTTGCCATTACTTTGCAAATTCACCTGTTTAATATTTATTTTATTGGGTACACGTGTGGAGTCCAATTGAAGTAAAAATCGCGTGATTTTAAAAGGTCTAAGTATGAATTGGGTTTCTATTTAGTAGTTATGGTCAATTTTATATTTAGGGGCAAATCTGTAATTTCTACAAGTCCTGCAAATTATGGGTATTTTGGTGCTTTAGTTGAGTCTAGAATTTTCTAGGAGATCTGAAGTATCTTAGGTTTTAGTTTCTTTGAGTCCAAGTTAGTCTTTTATTAAGTTTTAGTTTACTAGTTAAGCTAGTAGTCCTCTTAATAGTAGAAGTCCTAACACTATATATATTTGTGTTCCACTGCTCCTTGCATTCAAAGGAGACTGGAGCTGATTAATAAAATTATGGAGTGTTTTGAGCATTGAGGCATGTTGGCTGATGTATTCTTTCTCTTCTCTCTCCTCTTTTCCTTCTTCCTTACAACCCCAAATCAAGCCTTATCTTTTACCTGTTAAATTCCTGAATTGCCACATACTTCTACCAAATAACTCATTAAACCACCTTTTAATTCCTAATACAACCCATACCCAACAACTCTAAATCCTATTTATACAAATCCTCCTAATCCTTTACCCACGACAACCACGCGTAGACAAATTCCCCAATTTTTCCTACGTCACTAAGGACCAAATACCATTACCTAAAATGAACACAAGTACAGCCTGAGTCTGAAAAATCTTGAAATTTCAAACACATATCTCACACTAAAATTCAAGAAAATATAAATAAAACTAATTTCTAATAGAAGCAACTTTCATATAGAAGAGTGACCTATGGAGGATCCCAATTGGACCTCATGTTGAAGCTAAACCAGATTTTAGGAGTTATTGGCATGCATTGATCTGCCTTTCCTTTGAGGTGATTGTGTCAACTTTTGAAGTTCTATTTGTTTAGTGTATTTCAAATTAAGGGGCAAGGAGTTATTTCCTTAAAATTTAATCAAACCGTTACAAAAAAAAAAAAAAAAAGCAGTAGGGCACTTTACAATTTCAATGTCATTATGTTTGGACAAGTTTCTCCCATTGATAATAACAAGTGGATTTTTTTAACATAGTTTGGTCTGGAAATATCAGGTACATTTTGCAGCAACTAAAGAAGGGTTGTCATTGTACTTTGCCAAATGTGGGGAGATTGCCAACTTGGTGATTTTGATTGATGAAGCAACTGCACAACCAAAAGGGTAAATAACATTTTTCATCATTTATTCTGTTATGGCTGCTGACTATGTCGATAACTTTGTCTGGGACAGGTTACTGAAATTACTTCTCTTTTAGGTCTGCTTATATTACTTTTTCCAGCAAGGAGTCTGTTGACAAAGCATTAGAATTGAGTGGGACTACATTTTTGTCAAGGACTATAAAGGTAAACACTTCCTGATGTATCACATAATCTATTCGATCACTCTTGGCTGCAATATGGCTATTTGATGATTAAGCAGTTAGAAAAAGATTGAACTGATACAAATTTATGTAGATTGACTCTATTTTGTCAAATGACTTGATTGGGGTTGATATTTTGAAAACCTGATAGTTGTGTTTCACTGAAAACTTGTGAGGACAGAATTGAATTAAATGATGAAATTCTGTCCCCCTCCCCTGATCTGGGTGGCAACCCTTCTTTTCCCACTATTTTTCTGCTAAAGTTTTCAAATATACGGAAACACCACAGGTTGGTATAAATTTCTCAGACTCAAAATGATCTAAATAGTTATACTAGAGATTAAGATAGTTGATAATGAATTTTTTTCAATTACCCTTGAAATCCCTGTGTAGGTGCTGAGGAAGGTAGAAACAGCTGCTTCAACTTCTGGACCAGCCCTGCTTGCTGGGAGGCAGTGCCAAACACCTTTAACTCACATCAACAGAAATTTTATCCCCAACAAACTATATTGTTCAAGCTCTCCTCTACAATGGCGAAGAGTGTCCATCTCTACCCTATCAGAACCATCTGCAGCTTCAACAAATGATAAACTGAAAGGAGCTGCGTCATCTACCTTCCAACAACAGCTTCCTAGTTCAACTGCATCATTGAGAACCAGTGAAGTAAAGTCTTTGTCTAGAGTGCACCCAGCAGCTTCCTAATTTTTCTGAAAATCATATAAACTAATTGGTTGCAAGGCCTTGAATCTGTTGAGGGATCAATGTCTCTTTAGTGGGATAGTAGTGACCTTAGTAGATGCTGACAATAATGTGCTAGTAGTTGGATTCTGGAGTTTGATGAGCATCCGCTTAATTTGAAAGTCTAGTTAACCTTTGAACCGAAGGTTAAAATGAATTAAGATGCAAATTTCTTATCTTCCTTTTCTTTTGTTTCCACTATATTTTGCTGATTTGGTTCGTGATGAGGTCTGTTGATCCTCCAGGTAGATTTTGCACCAGATAAAATTATATATAGATTTGTAATATACTTTCACAGTTTTAGTGGGGCTAGGAGATGTGTGTGTTACTGTGTTAATTAACATAAATTACATGTATAAGATCAGTGGTATTTTTTTCAGACTAAAATGTTCTTGGTAATGGCAACAATTTTCTTGTTAATTTGGACTAATCAAAAAATTTTTCTTGTTAATTTGGTAGTTTGAAGTTGGATGTCAAGCAAACAATTTCTAAGACTTTTGTGGATTTCGAGTCAGCTGTGTTCAACTTTGAAGGATGGTCACTAAAACTACTACTTTCTACCTTTTCAGATTGGCAAGCAATCTATAAATCACAGGAGTAGAAATATATTTCATAATTCTTTCCTTTATTTTTTAAACTAACTAAATACCCCCATTACATTACTTTCTCAGTTAAATCTGATGGAATCTTTTAATTCCAAAAATATTCAACCGTGAAATGTCTAAAATACTACTAAAAATACCTCTAACATTAAGCACATGAATGATGAATTGTAATGGTGCTATTGATATTAGTTTGGATTATTAAACATGCAAGACATAATTAGAACATTTGGAAGTACAAAAATATATAGTTTTTCCTTGCAATTTTCATTTACGCCAAATTTTTCATTACATTGCTATTATGTATATAATTATGAAAATCACTATTGGATACTACATATACAATATTAATTCACAGTTATTGTCAGTGCAATTCTACTAAATATAACACAAAATAAAATAATAAATTACTCAAATAGTATCTCCTAAATTAAATAGGAATAGTTGCATAGGATTGTTTAACTCAATTACAGTTTGTTACATGCAATATTTTCGCATACAAAATATTTTAATAGAAACAATATAAAAAATATGTTCATTAGTTTAGAGAAAAAATTACAGCAAAAATCTAAACAATTTTATTTGTATGAAAAGCTAACAAAAGTAAAATCTAATTTTGATTCTAATTGAATTTTATCTAAACTTTGATTTTAAAAAAGTAATTGTAGTTGCACGATTTTCCTGGCCCAAACTCGTTTGATCGGGCCTTGGCCCAAAGCGCAACACACAATAAATGTTCGTAGAGAATGGGTGAAAGAACTTAGTCTCGGTGAATCTGGTCGGCCTCGGGTATGGAAAGTGTTGTTGCGGGGATAAAAAACACCAGAATGAATACTCCACAAAAAAGTTCTATTTCTTTAGTGCTGAATATAATTTTTTCCGTCCCTTTCATTGTGGGACTCTATTACATTATATAGCTCTATTATTCCTATTTGAACCTTACACTTGTTGATCATCTAAGCCCTCACTTGAGCACCTGTCTTATCGGACACCTTTATCATCCCCTTGTGAGTTGCGGTGGCCAAGGCAAGACTATTCAGGGTCTTTTCCTCATTAATGCGGCCAAGAGGGGGGTTGAGCCACATTTAATGTGGCGGTAGCAGCTTTCCATGAGATATTTTGGGTTTTATTCTTTTTATATGCTTGGAGGATTAGCTGCTGGGGTAGGGGCGAACCCTTGGCCGGGACTTTGTAGCGTCCGAGGAGATGTTACTCCTCGGACAGGTTTCCTTTACCGTATCTGGTCTTGAATGACGTTTTGGCTATGACTTCTCCTCGGACGTGGTGCTTTTCGGACGGGCCTGTGTTTAGGTGGCCCATTGCTTTGGGCCGGGCCATAATATATATATATATATATATATATATATATATATATATATATATATATATATATATATATATATTAACTAGTTAGTAATTGACTGTACATAGTTATGATATATTAAATAAATAATTTATAAACTTGAATTATTTTTAATCATACAAAAAAAAGGCTCATAAATATAAAATAATTAAAAATTTATGTTTTTTTTTTTTTCATGGTTTCTTTATGTTGAACTCTTCATTTTTTACACTAAAATAACTCAATTGACATAAAAATTTAAAAACTTAGATTAAATGAAACACGTGACGTAAAATTAAACTTTAATTGAAATCAAATTTTTATACTAAGTTAATCCACTTGACGCGCTACAATTTACGAGGCACGGTTATTTATTTCCGGAGGTTTCTTGTCCCCTTCATCCAACGGTGAGACGTGGATCAAACGGCCATCATTATTTCTCGACTTTTTATGCGAGGCCGATCTTTTCTCTCTCCTCCCGGCTATATAAGGCGTCGAGACAAACTCACTTCTTCTTTCTTTTATCCGCTCATTAGAACAGAAACCTCCAGAGAACTCCAGCGCCCAGAAATCCTTAAGTACATCCTCCCTTCAGATCTTCACCGTTATTTTCGCGAGGCGCCCTCCATAGAAGAGCCTTCGATTCCCCTATTGGTCATTTGAGAAGATACCTGTAAGTTCCATTTGCTTTGTCGCTTCGACTTCCTCCTCGGACTTTATTTTTCCTTTGGTCTTTATTTTCATTCTTCAAAGATACAGTTCAAATGGGTAGATTCGAAAAATTAGTCAATACTCCGGCCGCCATGGAGGCTTTTAGGGCAAAATACCACATTCCCCAGTGTGTGGGGCTACGATCTTGTCCTCTTGAGGGAGTATTGACAGATAGAGGCGTGGGAGAAGTTGTCATCCCCATGATCGCTTTCATAGAGGGAGGGATGACACTTCCCATGCGTAGGATCACAAGGGAGTACTGTCCAACCATAGGTTGACGCCGCACTGATGTGCCCCTAATATGTTCAAGATATTAGGCTGTGTAGATGTCTTAGATGAGCAGTTGAATCTAGGCCTCACTTGGCACGACGTGGCTTATGCATGACGAGTGTCATCGCCTCGAAAATGGCAACGAGAGCGTAGGGTATTATCTCAAGTCCCGATCCGAGGTGGTTAGACTGATCTCTTGTCTCCCAATCTCCAATAAGACTGTGAAGAATGACTTTCTTATTGCTTCGGGGGAGTGGTTCGATGGTATTCACTGTCCGACCAGGCCGGGAACCCCAGGTGCGGCGTCTTCTAGGGCCAACCCTTTTGGGGATAGGGTTTAGCATTGGGGGGTTATCTTTCTTGTTTCCCTTACACTTGAAAAATTTCATGTACTAATCCACTTTTCTTGGATGTTTGCAGATAAAGTTCACACCGCTCCCCGGATAAACTTCGTGAATGTGCCGGCGCCGAACTATCTTCTGAGGTCGGAGATTTACGCTACCGAGGACGGACAGCTACGTGCGGCACATCTGGTTCTGGGCTATCCACCTCTAAGCCGCTCTTTTCAACTTGTTGGTCACGCCATAAGGCCTGGCAGTCCGAGGTTGGCTAGGATTGACGTATCCATAAACGGGTTCCTAGCTCAAGACGATCTTCCCCCGGTCGTTTTACCCGCTGTTCGGCGTCCTCGTGTAGTAGAACAACTACCTCCGCCGGAAGAGCCTTTGTTCTTTTGGGCGATTGAGGGGTACACTGAATCATCTCGTCTTTCCCTTGAGGAGGAAATAGACGAGTTTTATTTCGAAGAGGAAGTTCAGCAAGACCCTGTGGTAGAGCTTTACGATCTGAAGGAGAGCAGGACCGCAACTCCGTGGTTGGTGGCCCAATTATTATATCCTGCTCGGAAGATTCCTCGGACGAAGAAGGAGGTGATATGGAAAAGTCTCTGAGGGAGTTGATGGCCGGTGAGGCAAGGGCCAGTCTTCGAGGGCGCCGCTGAGCGCAAAACCCGGGACTCGCCTCCCCACGCCCCTCGGGTCCCTACCGATCCTGCCCTCAAAGCGATCCTTGATCTGAAAAAGAAAAGGCAGGTGACACTCCCAAGGAGGGTGAGCTGGTTACCCGGCCCACTAAGCAGCAAAAGGCGGCCAAGGGACAGAGGAGCAAGAGGGCAAACTCCTCTGAAAGTAGGGACGAGGAGAACCGCGCCGAGGTGTGCCGCCCCACGCACATGGAGTCCTAAGTTGGAGTTGGAGGGGGTTGCTATTCCCTACAACTCGTCGATTCGAGAGTACAACCAGGGTCGAGCGGGGTATGTGGTCGAGGCCTTAGAGCAGCCTTTATTGCTCCCTCGGGATATGGAGGCCTACAGGCGGTTCGCCCAGCCCGAGCTTTTCCTATCCCTTAAAAGGGATCTTGCGATGGTAAGTACTCCTTTTACTGTTTTATTGACTTATTTAACCCTGCCACATTTTGAATCGGTTTTGTTTTGATTTGCAGATTACTCAACAGGTATTTGTGGCTGAGGAGTTTTGTCGTGATCATCGAAGTCGGGCTGAGGTTGAGGCTCGATCTCGGACGGAGATGGAGAAAACCTTGGGGTCCCCGGGCAGGAACACCTTGAACTTACCGAGAAGTTCAAGAAGTCGGAGAGAAGCGCGCAAAGCGCCCGAGGCTGGTCGGAAGAGTGCCGAGACCCAGGCGGAGGATCAGCGCAAGGAGCTTTATACGGCCCGACTCAACCTCGCCACCGAAAAGCGGGCGGTGGTGGAACTTAAGACCGCTCCGCAAAAAGTCGAGGGTGAGCTGCGGTGGGTTAGAGAGGAGGCTCAGTTGATCCGAGAGGCTGCGGAGGCTGAAAAGAATCTTCGCCCGACTTGGGGTCCAAGAAACGGAGGCCAGGCTTTCCGAGGAGATCTCTGAGGTGTGCGGGGACTACTGCAGCACCTCTTGGGCTCACGCCCTTGATGCAGCGGGTGTTCCTGCAGATTCGGCGTTAAGGCTGCTCGAGAGCATCTTTTACCCTACGGAGATCCGAGAGAATCCTGGCGGCGCCCAGGCAGCGGCCGAGCAGGAGTTGACGGTGCCAGCTGCCGCCCCCATGCCTGGCGATTCGAAGGATTCATTTGTGGTACCCACCATCGAGGCCCATCTTCCTCGGCCCGAAGCGAGAAAGGAGATCCTCCTGCCAAGGCTTAGTTTTTTGGCTTTTAACTTTTGTATTTCCTTCCTTTTTGTTTTTACTATTTTCTTTTTTAACGAGAGTTGTCCTGCTTTTCCACTCTTTTGTACGGACCTCTCTTTTTGTATTGGACCCGTAACATTAATATAGAATGTTTCCTTCATTTTTATGTGTTTATGTTAGCACCATCCCTTTATTTAGCGCTAATAACGATATAAACAATCGTGGTGAAGAGGATGTTGTAGCGAATTTGAGTGAGGGTTGCAACGATGTGAGACTGTGTGTGCGCCTAAAAATGATTTCCCTCAGGTAATAGCTGCCCAAATGGTCAAGTAATAATTTCCCCTAAGTCTGTGGTCCGAGGAGCCATGCAAAACTTAGGTTCTGTTTAAGACTTGTGTGAATAGTCGTCATAAGTAATAATTTCCCCTAAGTCCGTGGTCCGAGGAGCCATGCAGAACTTAGGTTACATTTTAAAACTTGTATAAATTGTCATGAGTAATAATTTCCCCAAAGTACGTGGTCCGAAGAGCCATGCAGGACTTTGGTTACATTTAAAACTATGAATAGTCGTCATAAGTAGTCATAAGTAATAATTTCCCCTAAGTACGTGGTCCGAGGAGCCATGCAGAACTTAGGTTTGTTTTAAAACTTGTATAAATTGTCATGAGTAATAATTTCCTTAAAGTACGTGGTCCGAAGAGCCATGCAGGACTTTGGTTCTATTTAAAACTATGAATAGTTGTCATAAGTAATAATTTCCCCTAAATCTGTGGTCCGAGGAGCCATGCAGAACTTAGGTTCTGTTTAAAACTTGTATAAATTGTCATGAGTAATAATTTCCCCAAAGTCCGTGGTCCAAGAAGAGCCATGCAGGACTTTGGTTCTGTTTAAAACTATGAATAGTCGTCATAGATCAGCAAACAACGGATAATCACGAAACAAAACATGGGCGAAGCCATTTTCATTAATAATAATATCTTCTAAGGTTATTTACATTCCATGGACGAGGTACAGTTTTTTCATCCAGGTCTTCTAGGTAGTAAGCGCCGATCCCGGCCACGGATGTGACACGGTATGGTCCTTCCCAATTGGGCCCCAACTTGCCCCAAGAGGGGTTTTTCGCGTTGCCGAGAATCTTTCTCATCACGAGATCACCCGGACCTAGAGGTCGCAGCTTGACGTTGGCATCATAACCTTGTCTAAGCTTTTGGTGGTAATAGGCCATGTGAATCGTGGCCTTTTCCCTCCTTTCCTCGGCTAGGTCCAGACTTCTTCCTAGCAATTCGTCGTTATCGCTTAGGGTAAACGAGCTAGACCTCAATGTGAGGAAGTTGTTCTCGATCGAGAGCACAACCTCAGCCCCATAAGTCATTGAGAAGGGGGTTTCACCGGTTGAACGCCGCGGCGTTGTCCGATATGTCCACAAGACGTGCGGGAGCTCTTCTACCCATCTCCCTTTTGCCTCATCTAGTCTTTTCTTCAATCCGTTCACTATGACCTTGTTCACGGCCTCGACTTGCCTATTTCCTTGGGGGTATGCAGGGGTGGAATATCGATTAATGATCCCAAATTCACGGCAATACTCCCTAAAATTTTTCTTGTCGAATCAAGACCATTGTCGGAAATGAGTGTTCGTGGAGTTAAAGCGGGTGATAATGTTCTTCCGGATGAATTTACGGGCATCCACGTCTCTAATGTTGGCCAACGGTTCAGCCTCCACCCATTTAGTGAAGTAATCGGTTCCGACTATTATGTATCGCTTGTTCCCCGCAGCCTTGGGGAAAGGTCCGACAATATCAAGACCTCATTGTGCGAACGGCCATGGACTGGAGAGTGGGTTGAGAACCCCTCCGGGTTGGTGGATATTCGGGGCAAATCTTTGGCACCGATCGCACTTCTTGGCGAATTCTGGGCTGTCTCGCATGTTCGGCCACCGAGTATCCTTGGGTGAGTGCCCTATGCGCCAGCGATCTTCCTCCGGTGTGACTTCCACATATTCCCTCATGCAACTCTTCAAGTAGAGACTCGGACTCTTCTGGATGTACGCAGAGTAAGTACGGTCCAAAGTAGGAGAGCCGTCTGATTTGTGGTCCTCGATAGCCGTAAACGAGGAGCATTTCGACGTATCCTCTCGGCTTCTAGTTTTTCATCCGGTAAGATATCGTCTTGGAGGAAATTCCTTATGGGATCCATCCAGCTGGGACTCTGTCTAATCTGATGGACTTGGGCGGGTCTCCGCTGATGGGACTAGCCTTGACTAGATCTTCAACTAGGATCATTCGTGGCAGATTATGTGCCGAGGACGTGGCAAGAGTGGCCAGCGAGTCTGCATGAGTGTTTGCATTTCGAGAACGTGCGTCAGATTGAATGACTGAAAACTCGTCTGTAGGCGTTTGACCTGTCCTAGATACTCTTGCATCCTAGCATCTCTGGCTTCCAGCTCACCCATCACTTGTCCGACGACCAATCTGGAGTCCGAAAATACTTCTACTACTCTTCCGCCCAATCTTTGAACCATTGTCATCCCTTGAAGTAAGGCCTCGTATTCCGCTTCATTGTTCGTAGCCGGAAATTCGAGCCTCAACGACTTTTCAATGGCGGCACCGTCTGGTGATATTAGAACTATCCCAACTCCGGATCCTCTCTGGTTGGCCGCGCCGTCCACATAGACCTTCCAATGCGGGGCTCCCCCTGCCGAAATGACACCAACCGACTTTCCATCCATGTCTTTCTTCTCGATCATTGTTTCTATAAGGGGTTCAGCAAATTCCGCTACCAGGTCCGCGAGGACCTGGCCTTTGATGGAGGGTCTGGGCATATATTTAATGTCGAAGGCTCCCAAAAGTGCACTCCACATGGCGATCCTTCCTGTGTAATCAGCGTCAAGCACCGCCGCTCGAAGGGGAAGCTGAGTTAAAACGACAACCGTATGCGCTTTGAAAGTAATGAGGGAGCTTAGGGTGGCATGTACTATCGCTGAATTGCCTTTTCTAGAGGTAGATATCGCACTTCGGCCTCGTGCAATGATTTGCTCACATAGTACACTGGTCGCTGCACCCCATTATCATCCCGTATTAGTACCAGGCTTACAGCATGGGGAGCTACAGCGATGTACGCGAACAACACCTCGCCCCGCCTCAGGACTGGACATGATGGGGGGTCGTGACAGATATTCCTTAAGTTGCTGGAAAGCCCGGACGCATTCTTCCGACCACTCAAACCCTTTCCACTTATTTATCAGTAGGTAAAACGTCGGCATCGATCCGCTGACCGCGATATAAACCGGTTTAATGCCGCAATCATACCCGTGAGCCTCTGTACTTCCTTCGGGTTCCGAGGAGCCTGCAAGCTGTTTATCGCTTTGATTTGATCGGGGCTTACTTCTATTCCCCTATGAGTCACCATGTACCCTAAGAACCTTCCCGACCCAACTCCGAAGGAACATTTGGAAGCGTTCAACCGCAACCGGTGCTTTCTTAAGATAGCAAAGATTTCCTCAAGGTCTTTCACGTGCTCGGACACCCTTTTACTCTTCACGACCATATCGTCTATGTAAACCTCAATGATCTTGCCCAGTTGTGGTTCGAACATTCGGGTCATCATCCGTTGGTAGGTTGAGCCTGCGTTCTTCAGCCCAAACGGCATTACCTTGTAGTGGTAGTTTCCGAGGGGCGTCATGAAAGCAATCTTCTCCTGGTCCTCCGGCGCAAGGGGGATTTGATGATAGCCCTGGAAGGCGTCCAGGAAACTCATCCGAGGGTGGCCCACGGTTGCATCCACCAACCTATCTATTCGTGGTAGGGGGAATGGATCCTTTGGGCATGCTTTGTTTAGGTCCGTGAAGTCTACGGAGACTCTCCACTTTCCTATCTTCTTCTTTACCACCACCGTGTTTGCCAGCCATTCGGGATAAAAGACCTCTTTAATAGCCCCTGTTTTCTTGAGTTTTGCAACCTCGTCTCTCACGGCACTAGCGTGTTCCTTCGAAGGGCATCGGGGAGGCTGCTTCTTCGGAATGGAAGACGGGTTGACATTAAGGTGGTGACAAATAAGACCAGGATCCACCCCCGGTGCGTCATAGGCGTCCCATGCAAACACGTCGACATTTCCTCCGAGAAATCCGATCAGTTCCTCTTTTTCTTGGGGAGGTAACTCAGAGCCGACCTGAAAAAACTTGTCCGGTCGTTCTTGACACCGATCTTTTCTAAACTTTCACACCCGATCTCCTCGGCTAGCTCATCCCCTTGTCCTGCCGAGGAGGTTGGTTGCTATAAGTTACGTGGGGCCGAGGACTCAAAGAACGGGCCGATGCAGGATGGCGGCGACCATACACTTTCTCGGATACGGCCGATCTCCTCGGATCTCCTCTACTTGTCCTCCGGATGGGTATTTTACTTTTTGGTGGAGTGTGGAGGTCACGGCTCCTAGAGCGTGGATCCATGGCCTGGCAACTATCGCGGTATATGGGGAGTAAGCGTCGACCACGATAAAATTTACCTCCACCACCCTCGACCCGATCTCCCGCGGGTAGCCGGATCTGCCCTTTCGGTGTAACCATCCTCCCTTCAAGGCGAGCGGAGGGGAGTCATAAGCTGCCAAATCTTCCGGCCAGGTTCGGTTCCCTTGTATAGATCAGGGTACATTATTTCTACAAACACTTCCGAGTCTACTAGCACCCTTTTCACATCGAAGCCTCCAATCCTAAGCGTAACCACCAAGGCGTCATCATGAGGTTGAATACTTCCCTCCTTATCCTCATCCGAGAATCCCAGTATCAAGGAGCTTCTCCTTTTCGATCTTTTAGGACCCCTTTGGCTGTCCTCGAAGTAGAGCCGATCTCTGACCATTACCACGGGAATGGGTGGCCCTGTTCTTCCGGTGCAGCGAGGATAACATGTATCGTTCCAATGGGGGGTCTTAAGGACACATCCTTTCGAGAAATCGGCACTTTGCTTGACCGGGATGTCCACTCGAGGGGTGTAGAAGGTGGCGCAACTTCCCCTCTCGGACCATCCGATCCAGGTGATTCCATAGGTTCCTGCAGTCCTCGGTGGTATGCCCATGGTCCCGATGATAGTGACAGTATAGGTCCCGATTACGTTTTGAAGGGTCCCCGGCCATCTTCCCCGGCCATCTAAAGTAGGGCTCATTCCTTACTTTCTCCAAAGACTTTTTGTTATCGGCTCCCGAACACGACATTCTTTGTTTGTGGGTGGCTCTGTCCCGACTGTCGCGAGAAGTCTCTCCTCGGCTGGCTGGGGTTATACCGTTCCGACCTAAAGTCATTTGGTTTGGAGGGATTGACCTTCTCCTTCCCCTTTCCTTACAGCTGGTCTTCCTCCACCCTTTTGTACTTGTCGATCCTATCCATCAGTTGATGAACATTGGCAACTGGTTTACCGGTGAGAGATTTCCTTAGGCCATGCTCGGTGGGAAGGCCGCTTTTGAACGTGCTGATAGCAACATCATCATGGTTGTCATCTAAGTCATTATACACCTCCCAATATCTATCCGAGTATGCTTTCAAGGTTTCTCCCTCGTGCATGGATAAGGACAATAATGAACTAAAGGGTCGAGGGACTCTGGTGTTTGTGATAAAACGGGAGCAGAAAGCCTGAGTGAGCTGCTTGTAGGAGCCTATGGAGTTTGTCTTCAAACTGTTAAACCACCTCATCGCCATTGATCCTAAGCTGGATGGGAAGATTTTGCACATTAGGGCTTCATTTTGGGAGTAGATTGCCATTTTTCGGTTAAAACTGGCTCACATGCTCTACCGAGTCTGCTCGGCCGTTATAAATGGCGAACGTCGGTTGGTTGAAGCGTTGGGGTAGCTTAGCCCCTTCAATTCTGTTTGTGAAGGGTGACCTTGAAACCTGGTCCAGTGCCTTCTTCATGACGTCATTGCCGAACCTTTCTTTGGATGGGTTTTCATATTTCCGCACAGGGCGGGGTTCCTTCTCGTAGGTAAAAGTCTCGCTTGGGGGGGTCCTCAACCTCCGTCGGTAACTCACATCCTTCGCATTAGAAGACTCGTCTAAGTCAAAGGGGGATCGTTTTCGCCGCACACGTCGTAACTCCCTTTTCAGGTCATCTATCTCCCGCTGCATGGCACGATGACTATTTCGCCTCTGGGACACATGACTACCCGTTTGAGTGTGACTCGGCTCGTCCGGATAGTATGCACATTTCCCTCACGATTCCCCCTGCTGCCTGGGTTAATGGGGTTATTCTGCCTCTGGGACTCAGCGGGCGTGTGTACATTGGGAGTTTGCTTGGTGGGAATTCTCATGGTGCGGGACTAGTTACGCCATACTTCGACCGTTGTGCTAGCCGATCTTTGTAGTTCTTCCCACAGACGGCGCCAATTGTAGTTGCACGATTTTCCTGGCCCAAACTCGTTTGATCAGGCCTTGGCCCAAAGCGCAACACACAATAAATTTTCGTAGAGGATGGGTGAAAGAACTTAGCCTCGGTGAATCTGGTTGGCCTCAGGTATGGAGAGTGTTGTTGCGGGGATAAAAACACCAGAATGAATACTCCACAAAAAGTTCTATTTCTTAAGTCTTGAATATAGTTTTTTTCGTCCCCTTCATTGTGGGACTCTATTACATTATATAGCTCTATTATTCCTATCTGAACCTTACACTTGTTGATCATCTAAGCCCTCACTTGAGCACCTGTCTTATCAGACACCTTTATCATCCCCTTGTGAGTTGCAGTGGCCAAGGCAAGATTGTTCAGGGGTATTTTCCTCATTAATGCGGCCAAGAGGGGGTTGAGCCACATTTAATGTGGCGGTAGCACTTTCCATGAGATATTTTGGGTTTTATTCTTTTTATATGCTTGGAGGATTAGCTGCTGGGGTAGGGGCGAACTCTTGGCCGGGACTTTGTAGCGTCCGAGGAGATGTTACTCCTCGGACAGGTTTCCTTTACCAGAATCGGTCTTGAATGACGTTTTGGCTATGACTTCTCCTCGGACGTGGTGCTTTTCGGACGGGCCTGTGTTTAGGTGGCCCATTGCTTTGGGCGGGCCCACATAATATATATATATATATATTAACTAGTTAGTAATGGACTGTACATAGTCATGATATATTAAATAAATGATTTATAAACTTGAATTATTTTTAATCATACAAAAAAAAGGCTCATAAATATAAAATAATTAAAATTTTATGTTTTTTTTTTTTTTCATGGTTTCTTTATGTTGAACTCTTCATTTTTTACACTAAAATAACTCAATTGACATAAAAATTTTAAAACTTAGATTAAATGAAACACGTGACGTAAAATTAAACTTTAATTGAAATCAAATTTTTATACTAAGTTAATCCACTTGACACAAAAATTTAAAAACTTAGATTAGATGGGACACGTGGTGCAAAATTAGACTTTAATTGAATTCCAATTTGAAATCTAATTAAATATTCTCTCAGATTTACCTATTAATATATATATAGATTACTTTAACTAGTTGACTTCCATAAAATATGTAATTATCATACAAATTACAATAAGTTTTTTTTTTTTTTTTGAGTGTTTCAACTTATGACGTCAACTATTAATGATAAGTCTTTATTTACAAATCAAGATACCAATCGGTTTTTAGTGTAGGCGGGGATTGAATTCCGGATCTTTTATTCAACTATTATATATTTTACCAGTTGAGTTAACCGGAACTCACACATACAAAAATAAGGTAAAACGCAAAAACATTAAACCTATTACTCTAAGTCTTTAGTACTAGTGGACTCCCATAAAATTTGTAATTATCTTACATATTACAATAAGGGAAAACACTATAATACAAAGCCGAAGAACAAAATTATCCTGGAGCAACTTGATTAGGAGAGATAAACTCCAAACACAAAACTCAATTGAACTCTATTACTCTCCCCAAAAAAGTTTGGAACTAAAATCGTGACTTAGAATTTTAGTGCAAAAAAAAAAAAGAAGGTGTGCATGGTTGTGACACATAATTGGTGTGAAATAAACATTGCCCATCTCCATAAAGAGTCTTTTTGTGAGGTCATCATTAACTTATCATCATCAACTTAAGATTAGAGTATTTAGGTCGGTGCCACCCAAGCCACCTTTTAATTTTTGTAATTTTTAAATGAACAATATTTGAAAACATTTTCATATTAATTGGTGCGTCTAGAATAATACTAGTCTATATAAAAATAAGAATAAAATACTAAACTCTATAACTACATCTACATAATCAACAATTTAGAAGGTTGGTCGAGTAGTAACAAAGCCAACGTTCAAGTCTTCTAAAATTTTCCCATATCAATATGCAAACAAATATTTGTGAACATATGACGCTTCAATCTGTGAAAAGCAAAATGAAGAGAAAAACGTAGAACAGAAACCGTATGTGCTACTTGGGTTCGACTTTCGCTGAAAGTGTGTATCCACCACTGTAATCAAAGGCATTGGCATTGCTGTCACTAATAATATTCTTTTTGGTAAAGTATCATTGTAAGGATGCTTACAGGCGCCATTTGAAGCTCCAAAGTCAGTGGCGGATGAGGATGCGGACGTTGAGTTTGTAGTCATCCCATCGTTATGTAAAATAGTCTCAAGTGTCTTTACCACTTCACTCATTGTAGGACGGTCTGCAGCTGAATCTTCAACGCATTGCATGGCCAACTCCAAGAACCTCCCAAACCCTAAAAGACTAGCCGTGTTTATAATGGATGAATCAATCATGTCCCTCAAGCCATAGTGCTCTTCATCATACTTATCCATCACCATTCGCACCTCACGGACAATGTACTTTCCTTTCTCAATCGGTTGCTTGGCTGTTACCAGTTCAAGCATAACCACTCCAAAACTGTACACGTCACTCTTCTCAGTTAACTGTTGCGTCATGTAGTATTCAGGATCCAGATAACCCTGCAAGAAGAAGCCATTTTGTGAACAAAAATTCAACAGAATTTCTTGTGAATGGAGAATCTACATTCATTACATATAGACATGAGATGAGACATCTAATCTACCAATTTGTTGGCCACAACTTTCTATTACTTGCAGTGAGTTCCACTTCTTCCAGCATCTGCCTTCAATAACTACCGGTAATCTCTCTCTCTCTCTCTCTCTCTCTCTCTCTCTCTCTCTCTCTCTCTCTCTCTCTCTCTGTGATATCATGACCTTTCATCATCCTAATTACTTATTAGTCTACCCATCATCCATTATCTTTAACCAATCTACCACAAACATTATGCAGAAGCTAAATCAATCACTGAAAATCTTAGAACTGCTCACTTCCACAGGCAATAACCAACTCTACTGCTAGTAAGTTAAATAGAGCAGAAGAACTCAAACACAATTTTATAAGAAAAATTTGTAAGGATTTAATCCCAACAAATTTAGGGAGGAAAAAGTGAAGAGGAACTAGGTATGTTTCATTGAACTCTTTTAAGTATAAAAATTTGATATTTATTCAATTCCCAAAGAAAAACCTCATAATATCAAACCTGAGAAAATGCCAACAAGAAGTTCCAATGCTTAGTGATATTCCCAACATCTTAATGGTTCAAATGATCAATTTAGCATAGTAATCAGCTATAGTTAAAGTAGCCAATTTTTTTTATTAACGCCTCTTGTTATGTTAGGAAGGAAAGTCATGACCGTACATTTTTCAGTTAGGAGGGAAAGTCATCAAATGATATGTTTACACTGGAAGAGCTTGTTTTGAGAAATTTAAAAGGAAAAGCGTTAAAGTAGCAAAATTTTGATTAAAGCCTCTTGGAGTGTTTACAACTTGCATAAGACATTTCATCTAGTTCATTATCTCCAACAGAAATAGTGCACATATATAAAAAAAATAGATAGAAAAGTGGTGTGCAGACACAAATAAATCTCATGAGTTTTGAGCCTGTTTGATTTTCATACTTCATGAGGTATGAGAAATTGGAAAATACCAAGAGATACAGAATTAGGTAGTACATGAGTTTTTTTATTTTTTATTTTTTTTTATTATATAATATAGAAATAGTTTAAACCTTTTGGCATTTGTTCCGGATAATTGCTCTTTATCATCAGATTAAGACATTAATTAGTTTTTTGATGTAGATGAGGATCGAATCCCAAATTTTTTATTCAACAGAAAAAGACTTTACCAATTAAATTAACTAGAACTCACGTCTGTCAGCATGTTTATACAAGCATGTATGTGTGCCCATCTATATGCCTGCATGTATTTATTTCACTTTCAAATTTAAAAATATGTTGGCCTCATTCCTTGTAATTATGATGAAGGTATGCATCTATTAATGCACATTATTTTACTAGGATGCTTTATTAAGGAGGTTGAGTTGAGGATCATCATCTGGTTAAGCAACTAGCATGGACTCAATAGTATCACTCAAACAAAGATTTGCTTGAATAGATTTAATTTCATTTGACTCCTTTGCATGCAAATGTAGGGAGAAAAGGTAACTACTCATTGAACACATCAGAATGAAGAAATCTGTAGAATAACAGACTCAGGGGTAATAATTACCAGCGTGCCTTTAACTTGAGTTGAAACATGCCCTTTTGAACTGTCTGATACCAGCTTAGACAGGCCAAAATCTGCAACCTTTGCTGTTAAGTTTTCATCCAACAAAATATTGGTGGACTTAACATCTCTGTGGATTATAGGAGGATTAGCCAGCTCATGCAGGTAAGCTAGTCCTCTAGCTGAGCCAAGAGCAATGCGGAGTCTTCTCTTCCAATCAAGATGAATGCCAGATCTCCCTACAACTCGTATTTATGCAAACAGTCCTATTAGACATTTAAAAGAGGTGGGTATCAAGTATTTTATAATTTACCAAAGGGAACTCTCATTGTGGATATATTCACAATAAAAAAAATAATAATAAAAAAAGGGAATTTTTTTTTCGATGACATGGAACCTCACCAAGGCCACCTTTGGATCCACCCCTAAGGAGTAATTCATGCATGCTGCAAAAAAAAGTTCTACAACCTAATATGCAACAATAGCCTACTTTAACTATTAGAACATTTTATCTTGTCTAAACCAGCATTGTTTTTGTTTCACTTCATTCGTGTACCTGCCCTTTTGATTAACTTAACTAAGGTGAATGTACCTGACAAGCTCTCCCTAAGAGCTCCATTTGGCATAAATTCGTAGACCAGCATCTGCTCTCCTTGTTCAAAACAAAAACCCACAAGTCCAACGAGATTCTTGTGATGAACTCGAGAAAGCATCTCAATTTCATTCTTGAACTCAAGTCCACCCTGCATTGATCCGTGCTGAGCTCTTTTGATTGCCACAACTTGTCCATCAGAGAGCATCCCTCTATAAACCTAAAGAGAAAATTAGAACAACAGAAACCAATGACTAGAAGCCAAAATTTTCACAAATCTCAACTAGATAGTGGGACATTTACCTTGCCATAGCCTCCGGATCCTATCTCATTACTTTCAGAGAAATTATTGGTGCACTTTTTGAGTTCATCATAAGAGAACCATCTTGCTCCCTTTAATTGTGGTGCACCCCCACTATCTTTGCCACTTGGTGCCCAGGAAGCTGGAAGAGAGAGAAGATTAATGATATAAGCCAACAAATGTCTGGTGTTTCATCTTCCAACATACAGATGCCTGATTTTTGAACAACCCAATCAATCCAAGAGTAGTGATTTATGTATTAATTACCAAATGGTTTACTTAATCCAATGGCTTTTTCTGCACGTTTCTTTTGCTGAATAGCATATGTGCCTACTCCCATGAGCCCCAGAACCAAAATGGCACAGCCAATTGCTATCCCAGCTATTACACCAGTGCTAACAGAAGTTCCTCCATGTGTGGCTGCAGAAAATTTATGTTGTCAGTTCCATACTCTAGCACTAAAATTGCATTCAAGGGTAAAGATATAATTTTCTCAGCTGAGAGAGAGAGAGTACGGATGTGATTTGAACTACCTGGGAAAGCATATGGAGACGCAATAAAATAATAGGGTCCAAACTCTGGAGGTGGCTTATAAGTTTGATTACTCAATTCAAACCCAATTCTCTGTATCTCTGACCTATTAAAATATTTTCCTGTTGGTGGAAAGAGCGCCAGTTGTACTTGAAGATAGTCGTCATTATTGAAGAAGGGATTTTGAAGAGAAACTGAACCGGGAGTGAGGCCCAGTTTCACCCACAGGCTCATTTCCAGTGAATGAAACATATTCACATTGGACAGTTCCCTGAAAAAAGGTCCTCTGAAGTATAATGTCCCTTCATATGGATAGTCACATTCACAACTCTGAGGACTAAGCTTCTGATCAAGGGGACATAATTTACTTCCACAATTAGCCAGGCTCGTAGAATAAGGCTTTGTAGTTTGTTGCTGAAGCTGGCAGTAGTTAGTATTGGAGAGAGCAGTGGTACACACTGGGTTTCCTAATAGTCTGAAGTGCAAAAATTGACACATAAGATTGATGATTAGGAAAATACAAAATATCATTCAAAAGAGTAAGGGACGATGAGCTCTCTCACATTAATGTATTTGTGTAACTTGAACTCAATGTTACTGAGGAAATCTGGTTGTTTTGCAAATCAACAAGCTGCAATTGTGGGCTAATGTTTTCACCTATGTTCAATGTGTCATTAAATGCATTGCTCCTCAATTTCCTGAGAATTTGAAAGAACAGAGTTGTCAAACGTACAGTTTCTCTTTCGCAAAATTATTTTTATCAAATTCTAATGCTCTAAGTCAAATCAGAACATACACTTGCTGTATCTGTGGAAAGCTGAAGAGTTTTTGTGGAACAGGCCCTTGAAGTGATCCATATTCCATAACTCTGGGCACCAATCACATAAGGTTATGACTATAATTCAACAAATTTATCAGATCTCTCATTTACATTTTTTTTTTTTTTTTTTGTTGGAGAAATGCAGGGAGTATTTTCATCTGTAACCTACTAACGACTTACAGAGTGGTGAGTGATTGTAAGGTTGAGAACCAAATGGGAGCTTCTGATGGGTCAAACAAGTTGTTACTAAGGTCCCTGTTAAAAATAAGCCACCGAGAGGATTCATCAGTACAAGAGAAAAGGCCATAGGAAAATAAAATTGGAAATGCAACTCCATGCCATTCACTTACACATAATTGAGGGAGTTCATTTGAGATAAGTTTGGTAAAGGGCCTGTCAGATTATTGTGGGCTAAATTCCTAAGCACAAAAAAATATGTATATATATTATGAAGAAGAAACGTAAGAGTAACCACCAATTAGATTATATTAAAAGCAACACCAGTGCATAGTGTTAAGAACTAAATACCCACAATTCATTGATGTTTGTAAGGTTGTTGAGATTTGATGGGACATTTCCTGTCAGAGCATTTCTATCAAGCCGACTGTTGCAAATAAGAATAGTTTTAACTCCAATGAAATGTCAAAGAGAGGATGTTTAATGAAGAAAAAAAGGTGCATTAAGGAAAAACGGAAGAAGAAGATTAAATTAAGGTGGTTTTTACTCACAGAACCTCAAGAGTCTGCACAAGTGCTAATGTTGATGGGATACTTCCAGAAAATTGATTTCCATCAAACAAACTGTAATTAAAGAACCATGCGCATTTAGAAGGAGCAAGAGAAATATTGAAACCAAACCGATGCATGGGGTATCAACTTACATGTGTATCAATACCATCTCAGAGCTGAAAAGTTTGGCTGGAATGATACCTGAAAGCTGGTTCTTGTTGAAATGGCTGCAAGATCGTAAATCAAACTATATATTGTTATTTATCCCAAAAATATTGTTTTGTGCAAAGACTCAATCAAAAATAGTAAAAGATGCAGGTACATTCATCCTTAATAATATTTTTGCACGTACCAGAGTGAATAATTTGGGGTTTGGGGTGGAAAAAAGAAATACTTACAAGTGTTTAGCCTTGAGAAGGAGATCCAAGCCTGGGGTAGTGGAGGTTGATATTGGGAGGTGTCCTGTCAACTGATTATCTGCCAGATCCAGCCAGTAGAGTTTGGAGAGTTTACCCAATGATGGAGGTATCTTACCAGTGAAGTTGTTCGAGTTGAGAGCCCTGAGAGAGAGAGAGAGAGGGAGATTAGTTAGTGTTGAATAAATTGCAGACATATTAATTGATTCATGCATAATTTTGATAGATCTTACAGGAAGGACAGCTCTGCAAGATTGCCCAACTCATCTGGAATATCACCACTGAAGCTGCAGCCAGCTAGAATTCTGAAAGATGGAAAAAAGCTTCAGTTATATAGAAAATAAAACGTAAGAGAGTTGGATCATGGATAAGAAATATATAGGAAAATTGATAACTTTGTTTGTTTATTGGATCTTACAAGATATTTAGCTTTTGCAAATCTCCCAACCGTGGAGAGAGGGAACCTGTGAGTCCTCTGTTGAAGGACAAGTCCCTGGAATTTGGATGATATTAATATCACAGCTATTTCAACTTCAATGAACAGACTACTGGACCTATATATTATTAATTAGTAGAACTTACTATATTAAAGAAAAAGAGGAAGATCGATCAATAATACTCACAAGGATCTTAATTCAGTGAGTTCCCCAATGTCACCACTGAGTTTCCCTTTTAATCCCATGGTTGATAATCCCCTAAGAAAAAAAATGGAAAACAACACACAGTGAACAAAAAATAGGAAAAGGAAAAGGAAAAGGAAAAGTAACAGAAGAATAATTACAATGCAGTGACCCTTGAATTGTTGCAGGTGACTCCTTCCCAGGATGCTCCACAAGGATCATCTGATTCTTCCCAAGTCGGTGGTGTATTTTGCCATGAGTCCTTTAGAGATTGGAGAGCAGCGGCTGCACGTACCGCACCAATAAAATTGATAGCTAGCGTAATTAATTATATATAATATATAGCCTGCTCATATTACCAAATATAGCAATAGCAAGCATCAAATATAAATATGCACGGAGCACAGGTAAATTTACCATCATGAGGATCTGTAACTGAGGAGATGAGGTGAATTCCTCCTGCAGAGAAGAAAGCTAGAAAGAGAAGCAACCGGATGACTGTCATGGCTACAATAATATTAAATTAATTGTCTCCCTCTCAGTCTCTCTGTATGTGTGTGAAGATTAATTATCAAGAAGGTAACAGTCAGTAGTAGTGTAGGCAATTGTTGTTGGTGAAGGGCCGTAGCAAATTAAGCAATGCATGGCATGGCATATGCTTGGTTGAGGCTGAGGCTGAGGCTGAGGCAGAGGCTGAGGCTGAGGCCGAGGCTTAGGAGGATAATGGTAGCAGCTCCAAGCTCCAGGCTATAATAAGAAAAATAGTAGTGGGATCTCGGAGCAGAAAGGAGAAAAGGACCTTTTTCCGCTTTGATTTGATTTTTGCTTGTCTTTGAAGCCAATCTAGCCATCCTACTACCTCCACTACCACTACTCCACCACTCATCACCAATGCCATCATACTACTTCTCTCTCATTATAATTTATAATGAATACTACTAACTTATAGTAAGCTAATTAATTACGCTTGCTCCCAGCCCGCAACCACGATGACCAACATCGTCATCATTTTTACGTACTACTTTAGTTAAAGCTTTTTAGTAGCTAATATCTGACGGTTGGACCCCGTCGGGTGATATATATATATATATATATAATTAATATATATTGGGTCCCACTTCTACACAAATCAACAAACAAGCTAGGTGCTCTTCTGCTACTGCCACTCAACGTGGGGTTACCGGTCCCACCAGTAACAAACTCGAACTGAGAAACAAGAAGATACCATACCAAGACTGATGAGACCCCATTGACACTTCAGCCTAGAAGACCTCCCTGCTCTTCGCGGGCCTGATTATATGCATGTCCACTTCTCACTCAAATATTTTCCCCATCATTCTTGGCTCTCTTTTCTCATTTTGGAAACTTAAACAAAGCCCATATATATTCTAAGCCCACTTACAAATATTACCTTTTAATAAGAGCTTCACTTTAGTGACTACAAAATCTTTTCCCTCCTTATCTCCGTGACTAATCCATCTAACCCCTTGCGAAAATGAACCATGTAGCATTTGAAAATCGTAATCAAACTTTATGTATGTCATTTTCTTTGTGTGAGAGAGAGAAATTTAAGAACCATCATTTGAGCTCAACCACAAGAACTATTTTGTAATTTTATTTATTGTGATTGTCAATTTCATGCATCCATTCATGCTATTTAGAGTTAATAAACAAGCGGACACAAGGTGAGTAAAACTTCATGATTATTTATTTAGTTTTATTTCAAATACAAGTCGAGATTGAGCTCAATACCAATTTAAAATATTTATTCAAGTTATTTCATTTTATTGTCGAACAAACTTGAGTTTATTCGCCCACTCATTGATCAACTTATTCTTTTCCACGACATAGTAAGTACTACCATTGAAATCTTTTGCATCTTCACAAATCTATGTTATTAATTAATATAACTAAATTTATACTACAAAACCCTCTATTCATCTTATCAATAAATAACATCTAATAATTTTATATCTTACAAGTTTATTTACAAACTTAACATCTAATATATTTTTATACATATGAACATATAATATTAAATATACTTAAATAGAGTTTCATCGTTAAGAAATCGTATACAAGCACATTATATTGTGTTTGATTAATTAATATAACTAAATTTATACTACAAAATCCTCTATTCATCTTATCAATAAATAACCTCTAATAATTTTATATCTTACGAGTTTATTTACAAACTTAACATCTAATATATTTTTATACATATGAACATATAATATTAAATATACTTAAATAGAGTTTCATCGTTAAGAAATCGTATACAAGCACATTATATTATGTTTGAATTTTACTTATTTAAGACAAAGTTTGACTACATACTTAGTTGTAGCCAATGGTTATAACTCTACTCAATATTTTTTTATTGGATGTGAATTTTGATAAATTCACAATTGAAATATATATTTTTTTTAATGATATTTGTTTTTGTATGGGTACTGTAGGGTCACGTTCCAAAGCGAACCGCAACAGTAGTTTTGGGTCCGCACGTGAATGGGCCCTCACAATATCATTTGTAGAGAGTGGGTTCGAAAGGCTAGGTCGAGAGTGCTCGGCGGTTGCATTTGTTGAGTTGTTCATGCATGCCTTAGAGGTCTTTCACCCTTTGGGCCCTTCTTTTGCAGAGAGGGAGAGAGAGCCCCCTTAGATCAGGTTACATATTTTCCTTTTATGTTGGCCTGCGTTCAATTTCCTTCGTCCACGTGTAGGGTTGGCCCTTTCAAGATCGATACTTGTCCCATCAGTCCCAGCACTGGTCGTTGAGAGTTCTTGATAAAGTTAATAGATAAGGTTCTGTTAAGCGCAGAGATACGCATGGGGCAGGTGGCAAAAGAAGCCCTTTTTAGATATTTTAGATTTCCCTTAGAGCTCGTTCCTTTACCTTTTCGCCCTTGTTCTTGGGCCGGCCGAGGATCGCATGGTCCTCGGTACGCTTCCCGAGCCAATTGGGCCATAACATTCTTAAGTTCTGGCCATGACCGTTTCCGGCTTGGGCCGTTGGACCTTTCATCAGCAAATGGGCCTGGCCCATCCATTATTGGGCCCCACAATAGCCCCTCAAAACCTGTTTGTCCGGCCTCTTGGTTGGAGGGGAGGGTTTTGATAACTCTGAGCCTTTATCACAACTTATCTAATTCGGCCCTTCACCGGCGTTGGCAGTTATCCGAATGCTCGAGAAACGCTCTTATCTACGAGATATCCTTTTTGACTTAGCCTTTATCCGTTTTGTCCGTTTGGCTACCCGAGGTGGGTCTTTAATGTTTTTCCCTTCACGAGACCTCTCGAATTCAATGGCCACTGATAACGTGGGGGAGCGGAACAGTCGCCTTCTTGTTGGCAGGTTTCCTTAAGGATCAGAACATGTTTAATGCCATCTTCTTCGTTCCTTATATAAAGAGGGTGAACATGAGTACATTTTTCTTTCGTATGTGAGTCATTTAGTCCCCCAGAAAATTGAAATCCTTAGATTCCTCCTAGCATTCACATCTTCCCTCCGATTACACTTCCACTCGTAATAAGTACGTCACAATCATAGGTGATGAAGAAACTTTCTACCTTCCAAAAATACCTTGTTTCGGCTAAACTCGAGATGGTTCGACCAGGGCAAGGGTGGCGAAGACTCGAGATTTGTCTCGCCTACCTTTCAGCCAAAATCCCAAGCAGGAACTCGTCATGTCGCATCTTCGACGTGACTAAGCCGAGAACACACAGCATCATCACCACCCGCTCTCTTATGAGCGTATTTAATGTGGTACCGGTGTTCTAGGAGTCGGGATCAGGGGCGGGGGACTAAATGTCTCGGCTTCTTCCTCTCTTTGTTCACTTTGGTGCCACCTTCTACTTTTCTTTCTTCTTCTTTCCACCGGCTCTGTCCCGGTGTTTTTCCTTCTCTCTCTTTTGCTCCTTTCTTTTTCTTTTCGTTTCTTCCCTCTTCTTCTCCTCCTTCATTATTTTTGTATAAGGATCTTCTCCCGATATGAGCGATGAGGCGAGACTTGAGAGAGACTTTGAAGGCGAGTTCAGGAGACTTTGAAGGCGAGTTCAAAGACACCGATGATTTACTTATTTGTATTACGGATCTTTGTTATTGCCTTAGCAATTCATTTTTTGTATAGGCTTGTTTAAGCCCCTCCTTGTACGTTGTAACCATTTTTCATGTTAATAAAAGTTATTGTTACTCTATTTCGTATGCTTTATCTACATATTCTAATAAATGTGAAAGCGCTGCTCGGCATAATAGTATAGCATTTGAATCAATAATAACTAAGGCCAAAGTAATCGTTGATAAAAAGGTAGCATGGTAACTCTATCAAAATTATTATTATTCAACATAGCAATCCGACCGGTGAGGAAGGGGACTTATCTTAAAATTAGCCGTGATGGATGTTAAATGCTTGATAAGGTGTAAGAAATAGTTATCCGAGGACATGTTATCCATCGGATGAACGGCCCCATTAGGTTGACGATCATTAGATCGTTTTGTCCTCTTCCACGATATGCGAGCCTTGGCCTTTTTCCAGTATTCAAGCCGAGAAAGTTCTTCATTCGAGCGGATGATTTCCCGAGGAGCCCGAGTCCAAAGACTTTGCAACACTTGGGTTTTGTTTAGGGCTCATGCCTTTTATCCTATGTTCTTGGTTTTCCCTTAACTTGAATCCGAGGATCCCGCAAGCCTTAGGCTTTGTGCAAGAGTCTTGAGTTTTCCCTTTAGCTTGAGTCCGAGGACCATGCAAGTCTCAGGTTCTGTTCAAGACCAATGTCCGCACTAGTACTCGGTTTTCCCTGTTAGCTTGAGTCCGAGGACCATGCAAGCCTTAGATTCTGTCCGAGACTTTGAGTTCAGATTTCCCTTCCATTGAGTATTTCCCGAGGTGCTAAACAGGGTGTCCCCGGGCCTTCACGCAAAACGGGCCTGGGCCGCGAGTTCAATGAATCCGCGGATTAAGAGATATTTTTGCAACCCCTGGCCATGCAAGACTTGACGCCCCCAACAATCGAGGCGCGCTTTACGAGGTTCCTTGAGTCTCGTGGACTGCGCAGCTTGTCGTTGGAAGTTGAGCCAAGACCACTTTGTCCTGTAGTGCTCCTTGGGACGCCGCATGAGTTGACTGCCATTATCTTGTCTTTTCAAATAAATAGGAGGGGGAAAGGGTTGCTATACATATATACACCAACCCTTTTCGTTTGACCTCGCATCATACTTCCCATATCCAGGAGTTCTCCTTTCTTAGCATAACATGTTGAAGGCGATGGTTTGGAAGAAAGAACTCTCTCCGCCACGTGAAGCGCCATGTCCTCGTGAGGCTTATAATGATGAAGGTATGGGCACCGGAAACACAAGTTCAGGAGAGTACTCCATCTTGACCGAGGGGGAACGGCGTCTTTCCCTCTTTTAGTCAAAATCCAAGCGAGGTTCGCTCATGCCAGCGCTACGGTATGTCGGAAGAAAGATTCTCGCCATCATCGCCTGCGCTTAGCAAAGAGCGAATATTTAGAGAAAGCCCCTCAGTTTCCCACTCCCCGCACCTTTCCTTCAACGGTGTGTCAGGTTCAAGTTGGGTTTCTTTGCTGCTGAGTTATGGGCATGTAGGAGCGCGGGGAAGAACAAGGTCTTGGGGCTGTAGCCAACCTATCCTCCCGACTTGCCTCCTCGGCTTTCTCCACTTTCTTGTATTTTTCTTTTTCTTGCTTATGCGGTACTCATGTAGTAGGCTCGACGTAGGTGATTCCAGCTTTTCATTGTACATTGTACTATCTCTTCGTTGTAATGAAAATAGAAATTTATATACTTGTTTTGGGTAGTGTTCTTTTGGCAAAACCACTTGGCGGGTTGGTGTGCTCTATGTGTGTGTTTTTCCTCGGCGATACTTAGGGCAAAAGCCCATTGAAACACGATTTAACTTGTTCTAATTTACCTATACTACCAGGCATAATAATAATTGATAGTGAGTTAAGTTTAGGAAACCGACCGAGGTAACGGCCGAACTTCCTGTGATGCATGCGAGAATGTTGTCCGAGAAACGATGAACTCTAACTTATTCACTTGAGGGGGTGACCGAGCATCGTGCGACTTCGACTATGTTTTGGAAACATGTTACTCCATTTCGTATTGGCTTTTTTTGGCTTTGAGGGTCCGAGGGTAAACTAGGAAATTCATGTAACCTTGCTTTTTCCTTTTAAGCGGTGGTTTCCCAGAGAGGCTTGGTTCGGCCAAAACTTGTATGTTTTTACGTAAGTAGTTGGTTTCCCCGCAGGCTTGGGTCCGAGGACCATGCAAGGCCTTGGTTCATCCCAAAACTTGTATGCTTTTTTGTAAGTAGTTGGTTTCCCCAGAGGCTTGGGTCCGAGGACCATGCAAGGCCTTGGTTCTGTCCAAAACTTGTATACTTTTCTCGTAAGTAGTTGGTTTCCCTGCAGGCTTGGGTCCGAGGACCATGCAAGGCCTTGGTTCTGTCCAAAACTTGTATACTTTTCTCGTAAGTAGTTGGTTTCCCTGCAGGCTTGGGTCCGAGGACCATGCAAGGCCTTGGTTCTGTCCAAAACTTGTATGCTTTTCTCGTAAGTAGTTGGTTTCCTGCAGGCTTGGGTCCGAGGACCATGCAAGGCCTTGGTTCTGTCCAAAACTTGTATACTTTTCTCGTAAGTAGTTGGTTTCCCGCAGGCTTGGGTCCGAGGACCATGCAAGGCCTTGGTTCTGTCCAAAACTTGTATGTTTTTTTCGTAAGTAGTTGGTTTCCTGCAGGCTTAGGTCCGAGGACCATGTAAGGCCTTGGTTCTGTCCAAAACTTGTATGCTTTTTTGTAAGTAGTTGGTTTCCCAAGAGGCTTGGGTCCGAGGACCATGCAAGGCCTTGGTTCTGTCCAAAACTTGTATACTTTTCTGTAAGTAGTTGGTTTCCCTGCAGGCTTGGGTCCGAGGACCATGCAAGGCCTTGGTTCTGCCCAAAACTTGTATGCTTTTCTCGTAAGTAGTTGGTTTCCCCAGCAGGCTTGGGTCCGAGGACCATGCAAGGCCTTGGTTCTGTCCCAAAACTTGTATGCTTTTTCTCGTAAGTAGTTGGTTTCCCAGCAGACTTGGGTCCGAGGACCATGCAAGGCCTTGGTTCTGTCCCAAAACTTGTATGTTTTTTCGTAAGTAGTTGGTTTCCCAGCAGGCTTGGGTCCGAGGACCATGCAAGGCCTTGGTTCTGTCCCAAAACTTGTATGCTTTTCTCGTAAGTAGTTGGTTTCCCTGCAGGCTTGGGTCCGAGGACCATGCAAGGCCTTGGTTTACATCCAAAACTTGTATGCTTTTCTCGTAAGTAGTTGGTTTCCCTGCAGGCTTGGGTCCGAGGACCATGCAAGGCCTTGGTTCTCCCAAAACTTGTATGTTTTTTCGTAAGTAGTTGGTTTCCTGCAGGCTTGGGTCCGAGGACCATGCAAGGCCTTGGTTCTGTCCAAAACTTGTATACTTTTTCGTAAGTAGTTGGTTTCCCCAGCAGGCTTGGGTCCGAGGACCATGCAAGGCCTTGGTTCTGTCCAAAACTTGTATGTTTTTTTACGTAAGTAGTTGGTTTCCCCTGCAGGCTTGGGTCCGAGGACCATGCAAGGCCTTGGTTCTGTCCCAAAACTTGTATACTTTTCTCGTAAGTAGTTGGTTTCCCCTGCAGGCTTGGGTCCGAGGACCATGCAAGGCCTTGGTTCATCCAAAACTTGTATGGTGTTGCTCGTTTATTCGTTCCTTAGTGATTAGTTCATCGAATAAAGCGGGGGAAGCGATCTTGATGCTTGGAGCCCCTAGAAGCGCCATGCCAATGGCATCATGAGGCGTAGCCCCTAGTGGGAACCTGTACGAGAACAACGACAAGGTGTCGCCGGTCATGAAGGCGTCCTCGTAGACCCTGGATCACCAGAAACTTAACTCCACCACTGCTCGAGCTCTCGCGTAAGCCCTCCCCACAGACGGCGCCAATTGTAGGGTCACGTTCCGAGGCGAACCGCAACAGTAGTTTTGGGTCCGCACGTGAATGGGCCCTCACAATATCATTTGTAGAGAGTGGGTTCGAAAGGCTAGGTCGAGAGTGCTCGGCGGTTGCATTTGTTGAGTTGTTCATGCATGCCTTAGAGGTCTTTCACCCTTTGGGCCCTTCTTTTGTAGAGAGGGAGAGAGAGCCCCCTTAGATCGGGTTACATATTTTCCTTTTATGTTGGCCTGCGTTCAATTTCCTTCGTCCACGTGTAGGGTTGGCCCTTTCAAGATCGATACTTGTCCCATCGGAGTCCCGCACTGGTCGTTGAGAGTTCTTGATAAAGTTAATGGATAAGGTTCGTTAAGCGCAGAGATACGCATGGGGCAGGTGGCAAAAGAAGCCCTTTTTAGATATTTTAGATTTCCCTTAGAGCTCGTTCCTTTACCTTTCTGCCCTTGTTCTTGGGCAGTAGAGGACCGCATGGTCCTCGGCCGCTTCCCGAGCCAATTGGGCCATAACATTCTTAAGTTCTGGCCATGACCGTTTCCGGCTTGGGCCGTTGGACCTTTCATCGGCAAATGGGCCTGGCCCATCCATTATTGGGCCCCACAGTAGTCTTGTAGGAGAAATTATAGAGTCTTCTAGTGAACCACGTTACTTATCCACTGTTCCACTAAAAAATTTCTACTTGTTTAAAATTGCTGTGTCAGTAATTAATTTCTGTTTAAAAAATTTTCTAACTAACAATTTTAAAAAGATTAAAGTTTTTTAATGGAATAGTAAATAATATCACTTGTCCACCATGTGGATCTTATAACTTTTCTCGTACGGGAGAGAGGAAAGGCTTTTTTTTGCCTACTGACTAAGATAATAAATCTGGTTGGATGTTTTTACACGATTCTCTCTTTTTTGATGAAATTCTTAATGTATCCACTTGTAAGTGCTCCTCAACTTTCTCATGCTCGACTTAAATACAGGTACTTTATTATTAATTAGTTATAGTTCCTGGTTTTAAGGTTGGTCTTTACAATTTCAAAAGAAATAACAGAAATAAAGAGGGGTTTTTATGTGATTTTTTAATGGATAATTTAGTAGTCAGTCCAGTATGGCACTATTGCAGCTCTCGTGAGTTGTATCGAAACATTAATTATACCCGTTCCTCCTTAGCTGTTCCTGTCCGTAGAACTTTTCTCAAGGCCAGAATGCCGGCCATTGCATATTTTAATTTCTTCAAATATTTTCTTCTCATTAAACTTTAACAGGGTAGTATTTAAAATTTCTTAAAATTTAGGTAGGCAGTTTTTTTTTAACAGAATATTTTATTTATTTCAATATATTTATTATGGATCAATTTCAAGAAATATATATTATACGTCACATTGTAAAAACTAAAAGCACAATATATAATTATAATGTATAACATTTACATTAAATCACACACCGCACATACAATATGTAAGGATCAACCTTAATTATTACTTATAAAAAACTTATTGAAATAAACAAATTAAGGTATATGATTAAAATAATTTGAAATGAATAATAATTTTTTAAATTTCTTTATATTTTAGGTATTTGAGTTTTAATTGGAATAATAGACCCCTTTAATTTTTTTTAATACTTTTGGTAATTAAGTTTTAATTAGAGCAACAATTTAAATTTCTTGAAACTTGTTGCAAAGATATAATAAGTACTTGACCTAACTACAACTTCTATGATCCATATTAATCATTTTACTTCTCATTTTTGGCTATATTTAGTCAAATTAGACTCTACAATAAAGGATACTGATACTGATAAAAGCTACTTATTTAAGTCAAAACTTATAGTACCCAACATTTATGATAAAATTTATGCTAAGATATACCCATTATTTTTATTTCAAACAATTACATATATATATATATATATATATTATTTTACTTTAGGTGTGCATCTAATCTATAAAAATGCGGACAATTGTGGTAAAAAAACATTTTGGTTCTATTTGTTTCATTGTAAAATACATATTAAAAAAATATGTTAAAAACATTTTTTAAGTAGTTGTTTCATTATAAAAATTTTGTCAAACCTGTAAAAAAAATTTATTGACCAAAAAATTTGTGTTTAAAAGTTGTAAAAATATTTTACCAAAAATTTGTTAGTATAACACTTTCCGAAACTCAATAGCCCTTTCTTTTCTTTTTTATAGTGGCATTGGGCTTCAATGTGGGATTTGTGGAATTATAAAAGTTTATTATATAACTTTCATAAAAATATTATATATGCAAGATTTGTGGAATTATAAAATTTTCTTTAACAAATAATTTATTTGTGGAGTTATACAAATACTTATAACTTAAAAAAGAATATTTTAACTTAATTAGTTTGCATCTCTTAATATTGATATATATAAGTTGAAATCTCTCCACCTAATTATTGAGGTATAAAAAGAAAAGAATATTTTTTTAACTATAAAAATGTGCTAGTTTTATATTTACTACTTCAGGATACTCTTTGAAAGTGAGAAGCAGTGAAGGACGAAAAGAAACGAGTTAAGCTAAAGACAAAAATACAGAGGATGAGGATGGTGTGGTAATTTTACTGAAAGGGTGTCTTTGGGTGCAGGCACCAAGACAGTGCAGACCTGGCGGTCTGTGCAAGTTTTTGGCATCTTCCCGCCTACAAAAGAGTGGTACTTTATTTGAATTCTATTTTTATATACTGGCCCGGGTCTGGGTATATATTATTGATTCGCCGATTATTTCGGACTTAAAAAAAGTGTGACAATGAATGAATGCGTTTTTTCTAATAACACCCCTAAACTAGTGTCACACTAGGGCTGATTTTTTTTTTTTTAATTTAAAAAAAAATAGGGAATTGATCTTGATGATTTGTTCCAGTTAAAAACAAATGCAAAACATTAAAGTTCTTACAAATTCTTTTATAGAAGTTTTTGGGCAAATTGTATTTTTGGTCTCTAAAATTAAAATATAGTCTTTTTTTATTTTGGTCTTTTTAAAATTTTAAAAAATAACAATTTAGTTCCTCCATTATTGTCTGTTTATTATTTCCAACGTATTTCTTACATGTATTATTGGGCCATAAAATATATGGGTGAGTTCAATTTTATTTACTTAATAATACTATTTCGTTATCACCTAAACAAGAAATAAACACAAAGACAAAAATAAATTGTTACCATTTTAAAAAAATTGAAGGACTGAAATATAACATTTTAAAATTGAGGATCAAAAGCAACCATAAAAAGACATATATTTAAGGGATTAAAAATGCAATTTAACAAGAATGATAATTTTTTTAAAACATGATACGGTATGACTTGCCTCCAAAGTTAATGTACGGTGAAGTGACATAAGGACGGAAGCTTTACTCAACCTATAAATCACATCACATAAATATTTTAATAATTAAGAAAATAAGATTCGATAAAATTTGGTAATACTGGCAAGAAAAAGAAAAAAAAAAGAAAAGGCAAGTAAGAAGGTGGATGAAGGAACAATTCATATATTCATTTTATTTTGAACATTCTCGTGACCCCCACCTTCCTCTTCTCTCTGGGCTGGGCTGGGCTGGGCTTATTGGATGAAGAACTGGTTAGTAGTTAAGTTTTGGTTGTAGCTCAGATCTATTTCTGTTTGAATTACATTGTAGTCGTACTTGAGTTTTTCGATTTCTTTCTCTGAGTTAAGCTGTGTCGATCTATGATCTATGATCTATGATCTATGTTGTATTTTGTGTGTTGGTGGTGTGCCAAACTAACCACTAGTGTCTCTACAAACCAACCTAGAGATGATTTTATCCCATAACAGCAAGGTGTGTCTGTTGTTTGGATCTGTACATCTTCCATTTTTACGCATTTCGATTTTTGCAAAGGGATTGGTTTTTATTTCTGTATTTTTTGAATTTTCTGACTCCGCTATTTATTTAGTTAAATCTTTCTTTGCAGTTAATTGAGGATTCGATTCGAAGAAGCTAAAACAGTTAAATGTATTTTTGTGGGAATAGACACTTTATTTTTTTATAATTAATTTATTATGAGGCGATTTAAGGGAAAATGACGATTGATATGCAACCAAGTCCAACAATGTCATTGTCCCAAAATCAAAATGTGGGAACAAGTAGGTCTTCCTTCAGCTCTAGCAATGGCAATGACGATACTCCTTTGCACAATTCTGCTTCTGCTGCTGTCTCCTATGGCTATGGGGATGACTATGACAGTGATAGTTCTAATTTCGCACCCCCGTAAGTGTCTTCTCTTCTCTTCTCTTCTTCACCTATACCTATTCACTGATGATTTTCATTCACAACAACTCACACCAATATTGTCTGTCCGTCTGTTTGTTTGTTTTTTCTTATCTTATTTACTGTTTAATCAAATCGAAGTCAAACCTTAACCCATTTTTAGGACAATTAACAAATTTTGTTAACTGTATAACCTAATTTAGCTTACGGAAACTTTTCATTAAATTATTTCAGAATTTTGCTCCCAGCCCACGTCCACCCTTTCTTCCCTATGTATTTGCAGTCCTTAACTTGATAGTTAATTTTCCAATTATAGTTACCATTATTATTGTTTCTTGCAGCACACCAACAACCCTTTCAATGGCTATTCCAGAAGAACTTGCTGGTGCTATACCCTTGATTAATCGATTCCAGGTTTAAGGGGAAAAAACTAACCCTTCCAATTCAAAAGATTTTTTTCCCTCACCTCAATCCACATTAAAGCATATTCTTCCTTGCTTTAGGTTTATGCTAGTTGCTAATTATGCTCTTCTAATCTCTCATTTGTTCTCCCAACAGGTGGAGGGATTTTTAAGGTTGATGCAGAAACAGATTCAGTCTGCTGGAAAACGTGGGTTTTTCTCTAAAAAATCTGTAGGCCTTCAAGTTCGTGAAAAATTCACCTTTGAGGATATGCTTTGTTTCCAAAAGGTGATTACTTTCTCTGTTTAATGTGGCCATTTTCTTTTACACCTAAAAAAAAGCTTATCAAGATCTAAATCACAAAATTTTACAGGATCCAATACCAACTTCGTTACTTAAAATCAATAGTGACCTAGTAAGCCGAGCAACAAAACTTTTCCAGATAATTTTGAAGTACATGGGAGTTGATTCATCTGATCGAGTTACTCCAACAAATTTAGATGAACGGATTGAGCTTGTTGGAAAATTATACAAGCATACTTTGAAGCGTTCAGAGCTCCGAGACGAACTTTTTGTTCAGATATCAAAACAAACAAGGAATACTCCTGATAGGTATGGCTCTACTGCGATTTCATTATTATAAGATTGTTATTATTATTGGGGCATGTAGTTATTAGTGTTGGAACACTGCTGTCACTTCTCTGCTTAATACTGTTATCATACTTGATTTACAGGCAATACTTGGTCAAAGCATGGGAGTTAATGTATTTGTGTGCATCCTCCATGCCTCCTAGTAAGGACATTGGTGGATATCTATCGGAGTATGTTCATAATGTTGCCCATGGTGTGAATGTGGATTCTGAGGTTCGAGTCCTTGCATTAAATACACTAAATGCTTTGAAGCGAGCTGTTAAAGCTGGTCCCAGGCATACAATCCCTGGGCGCGAGGAAATTGAAGCTCTTTTAACCAGTCGAAAACTTACAACTATAGTATTTTTCTTAGATGAAACTTTCAAGAAATCACATATGACATGGCAACCACAGTGGCCGATGCTGTAGAGGTACATTTCAGCCTTCTGTTATCTGTCCATCTGAAATATATGTATCTCTTGTGTATGTGTTAATAAAAAAAGGTTTAGTTCTAAGCCTTAAGAGCTGCCCTTTCTTGTTCTTTATTGATTTTTAATGAAGTTAAATTAACTTATATCCACTTCAGGAACTTGCAGGGATAATTAAATTGTCAGCATACTCTAGCTTTAGTCTGTTTGAATGCCGTAAAGTTGTTGCTGGCTCTAAATCACCTGATCCTGGAAATGGTATCTACTCTATCTACTTTTTGATTCTTTCCTTATGTCAGATTCACAGAAATAGTAAGCTATTCTGGACTTTGTTGTCATGCAGAGGAGTATATTGGGTTAGATGACAACAAATATATTGGGGATCTGTTGGCGGAGTTCAAGGCTGCAAAGGATCGAAGTAAAGGAGAAATTTTGCACTGCAAATTGACATTTAAAAAAAGGCTATTCCGAGAGTCAGATGAAGCTGTGACAGATCCAATGTTTGTGCAGCTGTCCTATGTTCAAGTAAGAAATTTCTTATCTATAACTGATGTTCATTTTCAAGTTTACGATACCGCTTCATTAACATTATGGAAATACTGCCTTACTTTCATAAATGATAGATGTATGTCTGACATAATAGCTATTTTTAGTTGTCTTGATACATATTAGTATTGTTACAGTTGCAACATGATTATATATTGGGCAATTATCCTGTTGGAAGGGATGATGCTGCGCAGCTGTCTGCATTGCAGATCTTGGTTGAGATTGGATTTGTTGATACCCCTGAATCATGCACGTGAGTGTTTCTGTCACTTTGTGTTATGTAATTATATCCCATTATTTTTCATTCATATTTTTATGGTGTTTTACTTGCTTTCATTTTCTATAATAATTAAAAGCATAGGAGAGTTCAATTTTACTAATCATCATCCACATCTAATTGTTGAAGTAATATTTTGTAGTGATTGGAATTCACTTTTGGAACGATTCCTACCCAGACAAATAGCAATAACACGAGCAAAGAGAGAATGGGAATTGGATATTCTTTCTCGTTATCGTTCTATGGTAAGAGTCAAAATTTTGAGATTTCTTATGCATCCACAACTTACTTGCTCCAAAGAAAAATTGTGTTTCAAGTCCATTTTGTCACACAATTTTATAATGAAGTATTTGCAATTAGTGTTTATAACTACTTTTTGTAAGTTCCTATTGGGTTAGCATCTGCTGTTTCAAACTGAATTTGACAATACATGTGGTCTACTTTGATGTAGGACAAATTGGGAGATTTGTCTATTTGTGCTTGTGGTGGGTTAGGAGAATTTGTGGATCTAGGTGTACAGTTTTAGAAGAAAAAATTAGGGCTTGAAATTGGCTAGGGTTTGTGAGGGGTTTTTTTTAAGGCTGTTTGTTAGAGAAAATATGTGCAAGGAGTTTCGATAGGTAAGAGGAAGGGCTTGACTTGGGATTGTAAGGAAGAAGGAACACAAAAAATATGAGGAAACTGAGAAAAATAACACGAAGGCCAACATGCCTCAACATTCAAAAAACTCAATATTTTTGTTAATCAACTCTATCTATTATTGTACTAGAAGTATTAGGACTTCTAGCTTGACTAGTAAACAAAGAACCTAATGAGGTAATAACTAATAAAGACTAACTTCTTATCAAAAAAAAAAAAACTCTAGGAGGCAAAGAAAACCTAAGATACTTAGGATCTCATAGAAAATTCTAGACTCTATTAAACTACCAAAATACCCTTGATTCGTAGGGTTGTAGAAATAACAATTTTGTCTTGAATACAAAGTTGACCATAACTTGTTAAATATAAACCTAAATTAAAAATTGTCTTTAACCCTAGGACACTTTTTTTATTTTTAATTAAGACTAATTTTTATTAAAAGAGACTGCTTAATGAATCAATACACAAAGTAGACTAAAAAGTTGCAACAAGAAAGAATTATGTACTGAAAGGCAAAAACTCTATATATGATACAATAGAGGTACTACTTATCAAACCCCAGTGCAGGACCGTTCATTCTTGCGCTAGTAGTATCAGGGGTCCTAGTTTGACTAATAAACTAAAAGCCTAATATAGTCATAACTAATAAAATACTAACTAGGACTCAAAGAAAATAAAGCCTAAGCTACTTGGGACCTCCCAAAAATTTAAATTCAACTAAACTACCAAAATACCCTTAATTTACAGAGTTGCATAAAATTTTGTCCTTGAAAGAAAATTGACCATAATACGTTAAATAGAAACCAAATTAAAACTGTGACAAATATAACTAGACTTTTAAAACTACACACCTTTTATTTCTATTGCTGCATTATATTTCAAGTCTTTTGTCTGTTTTGGTTGTCTAACAATTTGCTCATGCATGTTGTATTAGCTATCTGCCACTTATCAGCCAATCTTTGATTTTGTGATCACTATATGCTAAACTAATGGTGACAATTCTTCTATAAAAATTTAAATTTTTCCTCTCTAGGAACATTTGACAAAAGATGATGCAAGACAACAATTTTTGCGAATATTGAGAACACTTCCTTATGGGAATTCAGTTTTCTTTAGTGTTCGTAAGATTGATGACCCTATTGGACTACTGCCGGGACGGATAATTTTAGGCATTAATAAGAGGGGGTAAGTCATCAATTTATAAGTTTTATATATTAATTACAAAATGGCATTTCATATTGCCAATCTTTCAATTACTCTATTTATTTGTTTGCACACTTGCCTATAGGTTCATTTTTTTCGTCCAGTTCCAAAGGAATATCTACATTCAGCCGAGTTACGAGACATAATGCAATTTGGAAGCAGTAATACAGCTGTTTTCTTTAAGATGAGAGTTGCTGGCGTTCTTCACATCTTTCAATTTGAAACAAAGCAGGTTTGATATTCTATGTTTTTTATACGTCAGTTGTCCATTATTAGATTTCTCTTATTGACTAAGTAGTGATTTCCTCATTGTTAGGGAGAAGAAATTTGTGTTGCTCTTCAGACGCATATAAATGACGTCATGTTGCGCCGTTACTCTAAAGCCCGATCCACTGCCAGCAGTTCAATAAATGGGGATATTCCTAACAATCTTAAACCTCCTACTGAGGAAGTGCATGAGAAACGCGTTCAAGAATTGTCTAAAGCTCTTGAAGAATCTCAAAGGAATGCAAATGAAGTAAGACTTGAAGAAAATTCAAACAGATTGAACTGTAGTTGAATAAATTATTATTTAATAAATTAGTCCATCATCATATTCCAAGGTCCTTATCCCAGAGGATGGATAAATGGGCCTATAGCAGTTGCTACCATATGGCAAGAAATCAGGGGCACATAATGAATTTCTAATCTATTGATGAAGCCACCAATGAGCTATAGCTCAATTGATACTTCCTGCTCTCATCATAATTGGTTGGAGGGCATTGTGTGTTTATACCCACTGGGTGTGTATGACTTAGCAGTAAAATAAAATAATAAAATCTATTGATAAAGTCCCTTCAAGATCCCACATTTGAGCTTATAGGTAAAGTTGCGCCAACTAAGTTTAGTTTAAAGCAATCATAGGTTAGATAATTACTAAGACTAAATCTTTCAAGATTGCTTGGATCCTTTCAGTCTTCCATTGACTGATACATATACTGAATGCTCATATAGGAAGGTGGACTCCTTGGTTTGGAACCTGGGGGTTCCTTGAAAAATCCGTACTTGCCAAATAGGCATTGTATTTGTACAGAAGAAATGACCTAATAAGCCATCTAGGTCTTGTAAGGAAGGTCCTTCACTTTCCTTTGGAAGGGCATTTGGAAAGCTAAGGTTCCTAAAAGGGTGGCTTTTTTCCCATGAACAGCAGCTCATGGTCAGATTCTTACCTTGGATAACCTTATGCTTCGTGGTCGCCCTTTGGCGAATCGTTATTGTATGTGTTGTTGTAATGTAGAATCTATGGATCACCTGTTACTTTTTTGTTCGATAGCTCATTCTTTGTGGGTGTATATGCTTCAACTGTTTGGGATCGATTGGGTCATGCCAGGTTGAGTTGTGAACTTATTATTTTGTTGGTATAATTGGCTTGGGAAGCATAGTTCTGATATTTGGAATTTGGTTTCAGGCTGTTTATTGTGGACCATTTGGACCGAATGGAATCGGTGGTTTTTTGAGGATAAGGGGAAAGCGTGGTTCGATTATTAGAGCTTTGCCAACAGACCCTCTTTGATTGGTCTCGTTGTTGGGGTTTCTCGGATTGTTTTACCCTAATGGATTTTCTTTCGTCTATTAGAATAGATTAGGGGCTGCTTCTATCTTTATGTTCCATTTTCCTTCGTTCACTACTGTGAACTTCTTGTATTTTTCTTGCTTTTCTTTTATTAATAATATTCTCTTCTTATTTATCAAAAAAAAAAAATGGTAAGAGCTGCTTCATGTGCAGTGTAAAAGTTTCTTTTATGTATCCTATAACTTAAGAAGTTTTAATGTATCTCTTTCTTGGAATTTCACATGAGATTTAAGTTAAGTTTGTTAATTTAGTTGCTGCAAGAATTGCAAGAAAAACAAAAGCAAAAAGTGAGCATGCAAGAAGAATTGGAGGAATTGAATGAATCCTTGAGATCTGATAAACAGAACCTAGCAAAAGTTACTTCTGATCGTGACAGACTTGATCATGGTGTGATGAAAAGGATAAGGCACTTCAGGTCAGTATTATTAACCTTGTGGATTTAAATTTTTTTAATTTACCCTATTAATTATTTTGAAATTAATTAGGCTGCGCTGCTGGAGAAAAGGAGCATGGAAGTGAGGTTGGCTAAGTTAGGGAATCTTATGATAGAAAACAATACCAAAAAAGATGTGATAGGAACCGATTCCAAGGTAATCTTTGTTGGAATTTAATTTTATGCTATCAATAGAGATGTATCTATTAGAGTTAATTCATGTGTTCAAGATAATCCCTTTTATCAATCTAGTTTATTTCTCCTGTGATGGGTAAATAACATTCAGATTATTAATGGTATTTAACACAGTTGTTACAAAAGCTCCAAGATGAGTTAAAGCTTCATAGTGAGCAGTTGCATGCAGCAGAAGAAAATATAAAGAAGCTGGAAAATGAAAAGTTGTCTTTGGAACAAAGGATGTCTGAACTTGAAAAGAAAAAAAAGCTGATGAGGTAGTACTGTTAACACTTGAATTTGATGGTAGGAACCTCTATTTTTTTCATAGGGTTGAGAATTCTTATCCATAGAAATTATTGAAAATACAGATGGATTTTCTTGAAAAAAACTTTGAGCAAGAACGTAAAGCCTTAAAGTTTGAGTGCTTGAACTTGAAAAGAAGCTTGAAGGGATCACACAAGAGTTAGCTGTTGTTGAGTCAACTCTTGAAATCAGGAATTCTGATTTGGCTTCATTACAGCATAATCTAAAGGAATTAGAGGAATTGCGAGAAATGAAAGAGGTTTGATACTTTTGATCTTCTCCTTCATTCTTTTTGTTTCAGTGTTTATCATTTGCATCACAATGGTTAAGCCTTAATGTACCATGTATTATATATATATATATATATATATATATATATATATATCTATAGAGAGAGAGAGAGAGAGAGAGAGGTTTAAGTTAGAATTGCTGTTATTCTTGGATAATATTGCACTATTCAATAATATTTTATTAGATCAATATTTTGTTAAACCCATCATTGAATAAAATTCATCATGCTCACAAAAGATCGAGATATCAAAGACTAAATGCTGTCATTTAAAAATGATTCAAAAGTATAGTTTTCAAATTCTTAAAAAATCACTAAATATATGGGTTTTGGGTTGGAAAGTAAATGACATCTGATCAAATTGGTGTGCTTAGTTAGTAGTTATATTGTTTATTAAACCTAGATGCTAACTTTCATGTCAATCCAGTGCCATTTACCATCCAATCCAAAACTCATTTATCTGGTAGATTTTCAAAATGTAAAATGTTTAAGATGGAATTCTTAATTTTCAATTATCTTGATATTGGGTATCTATGATAGGCACTGGATTTGGAAAAAATTTGATCCTGTAAGGACTTATTACATGTGGTAACATTATATATTTGGTACATGTTTACTTGTTTTTGTGTGTGCATGTGTGTATATAAAGTGAGCATATTTTGCTAATTACTTTCCACTTGCATGTAGGACATTGATAGAAAGAATGAGCAAACTGCTGCCATTTTGAAGATGCAAGGGGCTCAGCTTGCCGAGTTGGAAGTGCTTTATAAGGAGGAACAAGTTTTAAGAAAGCGTTATTTCAATACCATTGAAGGTTTGCATTTGCAAAAAGAATTTTATAACTTTTATAATGTAGTGCAAGTTTGAAAACACCTATAGTCTTTATCAATAACATTAGCAATATATTGTTCCTTTGATACATTCCAGATATGAAGGGCAAGATTAGAGTTTTCTGCCGATTAAGACCTCTTAATGAGAAAGAGATCGGTGAAAAAGGAAAATATGCACTTACATGGCTTGATGAGTTTACAGTTGAACATCCATGGAAAGATGATAAACCCAAACAACATATATACGATCGTGTCTTTGATGGCAATGCTACCCAAGAAGATGTATTTGAGGATACAAAGGCAAGTTTGATGGAATTTAAAGAATTATTAATATTAGGGATCTGACCTTGTTCTTTTATCTAATATATAAAGAGTGCAATTTCTAATTTCTAATTGTCTTTTTGTTTTTATTATTATAATGCAGTATCTGGTGCAATCTTCTGTAGACGGGTATAATGTGTGCATATTTGCTTACGGTCAAACCGGTTCCGGAAAGACATTTACAATTTATGGATCGGAAAACAATCCTGGACTCACTCCCGAGCTATTGCAGAACTATTTAAAATTATAAAGCGCGATGGCAAAAAATTCTCATTTTCATTGAAGGTGATTGTTCCCAATCTATATGATTAGTGGTGATTGTTGCTTATGCTAGATGTTGAGTTGTTATCACAGCTTATTATGATTATTTTTTTTTTTTCAAAATCTGCTGCATCGGTTTTTGGTTGATACATCTTGTATTCACTTTTTGTATGAGTTTGAATATTACAACCCTCATAAAAATTAAGATGTAACTATTGCTCTCTTACTTTTCCTTCTTTGCATGACAATTTTCCTAATTAGTTGTATGGCTATTTGTTATTTATCTTATTGTCTTAGACTTGACATCATTCTTTTTCTAATGCAGGCATATATGGTGGAGTTATATCAAGACACACTAGTGGATCTTCTTTTACCAAAATCTGCAAAACGTTTAAGATTGGAGATTAAGAAAGATTCAAAAGTAAGTATTGTTATCCAATTCCATTTATATTTCTAAGAAAATATTATAAAGAGGTTTAATGATTTAAATGGTAAACGATATCATTTATGCAATGGGATAATATCACTTAAAAAAAAAATCATTTCCTTTCAGAAATTGCTCTTGATGGTTAGATATCTTGTGATGATAGGGTATGGTATCAGTAGAAAATGTGACGGTTGTATCAATTTCAACATTTGATGAATTGAAGAGCATTATTCAAAAAGGATCTGAACAACGACATACATCAGGAACTCAGATGAATGATGAGAGTTCAAGATCTCATCTAATACTTTCAATTGTTATTGAAAGTACCAACCTTCAAACTCAATCTGTTGCCAGAGGAAAGGTATTTCATTATCAATCAAAATTTTATCTACGAATAAATGATGAAATATGCTTTTATGCACTTTGGCTATGGGAGATTTTCATGGTTGTGCACCTACTCTCTCTTGCTCTTTTGTCATGCAGTGTGAAGAAGCATGAATTTAACTGTTAGATGTTTTAGAGTGAGTAGGTTATTTGTTGAGTTGATTTATTTTTTGTCTGTTAATATGTGACTGTTATCTGATTTCAAATGCAGCTAAGTTTTGTGGATCTTGCTGGTTCAGAAAGAGTGAAGAAATCAGGCTCTTCTGGTTATCAACTTAAGGAAGCTCAAAGCATTAATAAATCACTATCAGCACTAGGTGATGTTATTAGTGCGTTGGCTTCTGGTGGTCAACACATACCTTATAGGAATCACAAGTTAACAATGTTGATGAGTGATTCTCTTGGTGGTAATGCCAAAACACTCATGTTCGTAAATGTATCACCAGCTGAATCAAACTTGGATGAGACATACAATTCTCTCATGTATGTTTTCCATCTTTTTAAAGCATTTCTACTCTTTTTTTGTCAATTGTTTGGGTGGGCTCAAGTCTGAGAGTTACACTTTTGAGTCTCATTCTCCCTAACTTCCGTAAGTATCCTCAGCCTAACATAAAAAAATATTGTTATTGAAATTGAGTGATAAGCCACTAAATATGTTTAAATTATAGAAATGCTTCCTAGGCATTAGGATAAACTACCTAGCCTGGATTACTTGGTAACTGGCTTTGGCGGGTGGGGTCAATTGCCCCTAGGAGTTTGTTTAACATTGAGGATTAGTGTACAATGTGCTCTGCGATGTTCAACTAATCTAATTGAAGTTCTTCTAACTCATAAAAAATAAAAATAAAAATTGTTTAAATTATAGAAATATGCATTAGCAAAAGGTTTGCTTTATACTTTTTTATTCTTTATGCATATGAGATCCTATCCAAGTTTACAAGTGCGGAATTATTGAATGACAATGTGAACTGATCATTATACTGATTTATGTTTCTATTCTTTCCTACAATTCGAGTTCATGGATTCTTGATGCTTGTAATAATTTGCAATGGTTGTAAGTAGTTAAACTTAATAATTTCAGTTTCAACTTTGCTAGTGGCATATTGATATGGGATAGCATTGTTGGTCATCAATAATTTTTAGCTCAATTTCAATTTTGACACTGGCCTTGATATAGTGTTGTTCTTTCCCCTTACATTGTATAGATCTGTTCATTCTAATAATTCTTGCCTCTATGCTTACTCAGGTATGCATCAAGAGTCCGATCAATTGTGAATGATCCAAGCAAAAATGTTTCATCAAAAGAGGTAGCTCGATTGAAAAAGTTAGTGGCATACTGGAAAGAGCAAGCTGGTAGGAAAGGGGATGACGAGGATTTTGAAGAAATTCAAGAAGAACGACCAGTTAGAGATAGGCCAGATGGCCGTCATTCCATGTAATGTATCTGTGGATACTGTGAAACTTTTCCCATAAAAGAAAATACTTCAGACAAGTTGCTAGGCAGGGTTATGAGGCACCTGAGAGAGGGCTTTTCCTAGGTTGATGATATTGATCAACCTAAGTAAATTGACTGCCTGTTGTAGTTACTATGTTGTGGAGTCTTGATGATCTTTCTCCAACATTTTACTAAAGCTATAGGAGCTGTAATTAATTTAGCAGGATTTAAGTTGTATAGGTTTGAGTATTGTGAATATCTTAGTTTCTGTATCTTACATCTCGTTTGGTAAATCCTCCAATTTATGGGAACTTTATGGTTAAATTGATAGGTAGACCACTATATACATTCGAAGATATAACCATGAAGGTACAAATGAAAGTTTTAGAAGTGTTAATCGTTATATTTCACTGCAAATGCATATATGAAAGGAACCAACTTGGTGTTTATTAGAAAAAGAAAAATAGAAAATCTAAATTAGAGACTTTTATTATTATTATTATTATTATTATTATTCGTGGAAAGCAAAAACAGCAAAGAATTTAGTATTTTAGATGTAAGATACTAAAGTTGGTTATCACTTTAAAAATTGTCAAAAATACCTTTAATTTATTTAGATAGTCTTAAAATGAGGTTAAAATGTAATTCAACAAAATGAAAAATTTCAGGAGAAAACTCCTCAAACTTCCCACTAAAAAAAAATTTCCACTTCCTCACGGTCAATTACTCTCCATGCTTATTGTTCCAACATCCCCACCTACAGGTAGTTACTATTTAATCTTCCAATACCTATCTAGATTTCCTCGCTCCTTTTCTTCTTATTTAATATTCCAATCCTCCAAAGCAAAAAATATTTCAATCTAAAAAATTAAAATACATTACAACACTGCTCCACAATCTGATTGGATATGAGACAAGCTCAAGGGAATATCCATTTATAATTTTATTTCAGTTTCAGGGTTCTGTAATCAACATGACTTCTAATCCTATTAACCAAAAAAAAAAAAAAAAAAAAAGATATTCATATTCAACCACTGTAAACCAAACTTCCTACAACAAGTTTAATTTTTCTCTTCTGCAGTACCATCTCAGTGCTAATTTTGATTTTTCAGCCTCTTCAAAAATCTGCGTATAAGCCTAGGTTTGTTCTCTCAAAAAAGTATATATGTTTACTATGTTATAATTCCTACCTCTTTCTCTCTCTTAAGGATTGACCATTGACCATTAACCAAGCATGTGTGTAGATTAAAGCTACTCTGCCTCCTTGCAAAGCTTAATTGGCGATTTCATTGTGAATCAAATTCCCTTTGGGTGCATGTGCTGAAACAGAAATATGCTAATCGCAGAAGAGGGATTGAGAACCGGGTCATCTTTTCCAAATCTAATTATTCTTCCCCTACTTGGAGAGGAATCAAGAGAGGTGAAGCTGTGTTCAATAAAGGTACCAAATGGATACCAAGCAAGGAGAGTCGCCTTTCTTTTTGGTTTGATAAATGGCTAACCAAAGGGGCGTTAAGAGAGCTCATTTCAGGACCTCTAAACCAGGGAGAAAAGCTACTGCAGCTCAAGGGTGTTTATAAGCTGGGTTCCTGGGATAGGAATACTATCTCCTTTGCTATACCTATGACATTGATCCAAGACATTAAAGTCATCCCAATGCCCTTAGGAACGATTGGTATAGACCAGATCTCATGGTTCTCAGCCCCTAGTAGGCATTTTGATTTAAAGGAAGCTTACAAGCTTGTGTGCCTTGAGGACAATAGCTCCACTTTTGGCACTGACATTGGCAATTGGGTTTGGAAGATTCCATCCCTCCCAAAGATCAGATGCTTCCTTTGGCAGTGTTGTCACCTAAGCATTCTGGTTAGAAAGGTGCTTGCAGCTAGGGGTATGGATATCTCTCATTTCTGTCCTTTATGCAATAATGCTCCTGAGTCTATTGTCCATTTGCTGAGAGAATGTACTGTGGCTCGCCAATTCTGGACTTTCTTGGCTCCCCTGTTGAGGGCAGATAATTTTATGGCACTAATCTGGTGGATTGGCTCCGCACCAATTGTAAGTGTCACTTGACCTCCTACACGGGCATTCCTTGGAACATTATATTCTCCTTTGGGGTTTGGAGCCTCTGGTTGTGTCCCAACAAGGTAGTGTTCAGAGATAAATATCCTCCGACACTTCTGAAGGCTGAAGTTCTAGCCAAAGTACCATAATTTGCTTTCTTGGGTAGTAATGAGAAGAATGGGAGGGTGAGGACAGCCATTAGGTGCAATGGTAAAACCTTTGTTACACTGGTTTAAGCTTAACACAAACGGTTCTTCAATGGGGAATCCAGGAGATGCGGGGGGAGGTGGAATCATCGGGAACGTTAATGGTGATTGGGTAAGTGGATATGTGAGAGCCATTGGGAATGCTACTAGTGTAGATGCTGAGTTATGGGCGTTGAGGGATGGTATTCTGTCGCGTTTTTATCTTTAAAATAATTGAGCTTGATGTTATGCTCGTAGTGAATCTATTAAGGAAAGAGGGACACAACCCAAATGGAAATGACACCATAATTGCCGACTACAAAGAAGGGCTGTCCAAGATTCCGAGAGTTAGAGTCCAACGCTGTTACAGGGAAGCAAACAAACGTGCGAATGCACTCACTAGGAGGGGAGCTTTATTACACCAGGATTTTGTACTCTTTTCATTTCCCCCAGCTGATGTCGCTCTTTTGTTGAGCTTAGATGCAGCTGGGACTATGTATGAGTGTAACTGCGCTCCTTTATCAGTTGTTTAGTTTATAAAATTTCTTCCTTTTACCAAAAAAAAAAAAGAGTTTCTCTATACATGTATTATTATGGTCTCTACCTTTTGGAAGACTTGGTAGAATTACAAACGTGGATTTTTCTATCCATGCCGTAGTATTATCATGGTATGAATGAGAATAAAGATCCTTCCAATGCCAATGATACTATCTTGGCTAACTGTAGGGAGTGTCTGAAACGTATCCCTTTGGTGAGCACTTATAGAGAAGCTAACAAGTGGATAGACACCCTTGCAAGACGTAGAGTTTGTTGAATAAAGTAGTGCAGCACACGTTAGAATGGATTTGGGTTGTTCTAGTCTTTAGGAAGTTCAGTAGTTGTTTCTATTTGTTTCCTAGTTTGTAGGAGTTGTTTAGCATGATGTTAGTGGTGCCTATTTTTGTATTTGTAACCGTTTGTTTTTAGCCTATATTATGGCCATTTCATTATCAAATGCAGTAGTAGAGTTTCAGATCCATCTGTTTCCTTTTGTTTTAGGTTATCACTTTCTTCTTTCATTTTACATCGGTGGTATCGAGCTTGGTTAGAGTTCCACAATGGCACGAAACTTTTGTGCAGCCAGCCATTCCACGCTTTGATGGTCACTATGACCATTGGAGCATGCTCATGGAGAATTTTTAAGGTCCAAAGAATATTGGACAGCTTGTTGTTTTCTGGAGTAGCAGAACCAGCACCAGGTGTTGTCTTGTGAGATGCACAAAAGGAGGAGCTTGAAGGGAAGAAGTTGAGGGATCTCAAAGCAAAGAATTATCTCTTCCAGGCAATTGATCGTTCCATCCTGGAAACCATTCTTTGTAAAGAAACTTCCAAGCAGATCTAGGACTCTATGAAGAAGAAGTATGAGGGAACAACAAAGGCAAAGAGGGCACGACTTCAAGCACTTCAAGGCGATTTCGAAACTTTACACATGAAGTCCGGAGAATCGGTGTAAGATTACTTCTCCAGGACAATGGCAATCGCAAATAAGATGAGAATCCATGGCGACAAATTGGCAGATGTCACTATCATTGAGAAGATTCTTCGTTCGATGACAACAAAATTCAACTATGTCGTTTGTTCAATTGAGGAATCTAAAGACACTGACAGTATGTCCATTGATGAATTGTAGAGTTCTTTGTTGGTTCATGAGCAGAAAATGAATCGGCAAGACAAAGAGGAGCAAGCATTACAAGCCTCGGCATCAAAAGGAGGAGGTCAAGGACGAGGAAGAGGCAGAGGTAGAGGCGGCAATGATGGTAGATACTCAAATCAGAAATTTGAAGATTTTGATTCTCAAGGGAGAGGAAAAGGCCATGACAACAACAACAACAATCATTCAACGCCTTACCAGTCAAAGTTAGTAGACAAATCAAGAGTTGAATGTTACAGGTGTCACAAGTTTGGCCACTACAAGTCAAACCGCCGTACTAATCTAAGGAGAGATGGTGGAAAGCAATCCAATTTTGCTGAGAAGGAAGAAGAAGTGTCTTTGTTGATGGCTTGTCACGGCAAGGAGGAAACCCACAAGAAATTCTTGTGGTACTTAGACACTGGTTGCAGCAACCATATGAGTGGAGAGAAGTCTGTATTCTCCGAATTGGATGAAGCTTTTCGTGATGTTGTGAAATTTGGTGATGGCTCTACAATCTCTGTTATGGGAAAAGGAAAGGTAGCAATTCAAACCAACAGAAATTCTATTCAAACTACTTCTAACGTTCTCTTTGTTCTAGATTTGAGAACAAATTTACTTAGTGTTGGTTAGCTACAAGAAAGGGGATATGAAATCTCTATCAAAAATGGAGTCTGCAGAATTGAAGATGAGAAGTTGGGCTTGATAGCTTAAGTCAACATGACAGCCAACATAATGTTTCCATTGTATCTTCATGACACCACTCACTCATGTCTTTCTACAAGATTGGGAGAGAAGGAATGGCTATGGCATTTTCACTATGGGCATCTTAGCTTCGGCGGGTTGAAAACTTTACAATAGAAGAATATGGTGAGTGGTCTTCCTCAAATTACAACTCCTTCTAAAGTTTGTGAAGAATGTGTTGTTAGCAAACAACACCATAATCAATTCCCACAAGGGAAATCATGGAGGGTGAAGGTTGTACTGGAGCTTGTTCATTCTAACATTTGCGGGCCAATAACTCCATGCTCTAATGGAGGTAAGAGATATATACTTACCTTCATTGATGATTTTAGTCGCAAAAGCTGGGTTTATTTTTTACAAGAGAAGTCTGAAGCCTTTCTAGCCTTTAAAAGCTATAAAGTGCTTGAGAAAAGTTGGCGATCCCATAAAAATTCTTCGAATAGATCATGGTGGAGAATATAACTCACATGAATTTGCAAGTTTCTATGAGACTTATGGAATAAAGAGGCAGCTTATAGCAGCTTATACGTCCCAACAGAATGGTGTTTGTGAAAGGAAGAATCGCACTATTCTAAATATGGTGCGAAGTCTTTTAATAAGGAGCTATATTCCAAAGAGCTTTTGGCCTGAAGTAGTTAACTAGAGCATTCATATATTGAATAGAAGTCCCACACTTGCTGTTAAAAATATGACACCGGAGGAAGCATGGAGCAGACAGAAACCAACTATTGATCACTTTAGAATTTTTGGGTGTGTTGCATATGCCCATATTCCAGATTAGAAGAGGAAGAAGCTGGATGACAAGGGAGAAAAATGTATTTTTCTTGGTGTTAGTGATCAGTCAAAAGTTTATAAGCTTTACAATCCTAACACTAAGAAAATACTTATCAATCGAGGCGTTTTTTTATGAAGATCAAATCTAGGAATGGAGCAAAAATGTAGTTGGAGAGCCAATTCCAACTAGTTTTGATGAAGAAGATGGTGATGAAGTAAACCAGCTGCAGCAACACCTTGCTCCAACAATCGATGCATTTGAGAATCCTCAAAATGAAACTCCTATAGCCTCTAAAGTCATTCCAACAGCACCGGAAGCAACAGCTGAATCACGTTCTCATCGTGTTCGAAGAAGGCCAGCATGGATGTCAGATTATGAGGTAACCAGAATTGATCAATCTGAAGACCCACTCACTCACTTTGCTCTGTTTTCAGATTGTGATCCTACCAGTTTTGAAGTGGCTGTCACAGAACCAAAATGGAGAAAGGCTATAGACGTTGAAATTACAGCCATTGAAAGAAATGATACATGGGAGCTATGTGATCTTCCAAAAGGGCAGAAGACAATTGGCGTAAAGTGGGTTTACAAGACAAAGTTGAAGAAGAATGGTGAGGTTGACAAGCACAAGGCACGCTTGGTAGCTAAGAGCTACAAGTAGGAGTTTGGTGTTGATTATAAAGAAGTCTTTGCTCCAGTTGCAAGACATGATACAATCATATTGGTGATTGCTATAGTAGCTCAAAACTCATGGCCTATCTTCCAGTTGGACGTGAAATCAGCATTCCTCCATGGAGATTTGAAAGAAGAGGTATTTATCGATCAACCTCCTAGTTATGTAAAACTTGGCAATGAGCATAAAGTGTATAGGTTAAAGAAAGCTCTATATGGATTAAAACAAGCCCCACGGGCTTGGTATAATCGTATAGAAACTTATTTTTTGAAGGAAGGATTTCAAAAATGTCCTTATGAACATACACTTTTCATAAAAGTTGATGGAGGGAAAATGCTCATTGTTTGCTTATATGTAGATGATCTAATCTATACTGGAAGTAATACTGTCATGTTTGAAAGCTTTAAGAAATCCATGATGGCTGAATTTGAAATGTCTGATCTTGGCATGATGCATTACTTTCTTGGCATAGAAGTGTTGCAATCCTCTGTTGGCATTCTTATTTCTCAAAAGAAGTATGTGGGAGAAATCTTGGACAAGTTTCAGATGAAGGATTGTAATCTTGTGAATACACCGTCCGAGTTTGGTTTGAAGCTAAACAAGGATGATGGAGGAAAGAAGGTTAACAATACTCTTTACAAGCGGATTGTGGGGAGCTTAATGTATTTAACTGCAACAAGGCCTTATATAATGCATGTTGTAAGTGTCATTAGTAGATACATGGAGTGTCCAACAGAGATTCATCTTTTGGCTACAAAAAGGATTCTTAGGTACTTGCAAGGTATGAAGGAGTTTGGGCTGTTCTTCAAAAAGGGAGAAAAGTTAGATTTGTTTGGCTTTACAGATAGTGATTATGCAAGAGATTTTGATGATCGAAAAAGCACATCCGGGTATGTTTTCATGTTGGGAATAGGAGTTGTTTCATGGTCATCAAAGAAGCAGCCAATCGTCACATTGTCAACCATTGAAGCTGAATTTGTTGTAGCAACAACTTGTGCTTGTCAAGCTATTTGGCTGAAGAAGATTCTTGAAGAGCTACAATTCAAAGAAGATGGAACCTACTCTTATTTACTGTGACAATAGTTCAGCAATAAAGCTCTCAAAGAATCTTGTTCTACATGGTTGAAGCAAGCATATAGATATGAAGTATCATTTCTTGAGGGATCTCACGAATGATGGAGTTATTAATCAGTTTCTTGCAAAAGTGAAGATCAGATTGCTGATATTCTAACAAAGCCTCTCAAATTTCAAAGCATTTGAAGCTCGGGGAGCTACTTGGTGTTTGCAGTTCAAAAGACTTTATCCGAGGGATAGCGCTTCAAAGTTTGAGTCTTATTAAACTGATGTTATGTGTGGAACATCAGTTTAAGGGAGGGATTGTTGAATAAAGTAGTGCAGTACACGTTAGAATGGATTTGGGTTGTTCTAGTCTTTAGGAAGTTCAGTAGTTTGTTTCTATTTTTTTCCTAGTTTGTAGGAGTTGTTTAGCATGATGTTAGTGGCGCCTATTTTTGTATTTGTAACCGTTTGTTTTTAGCCTATATTATGGCCATTTCATTATCAAATGCAGTAATAGAGTTTCAGTCCAACTCTGTTTCCTTTTGTTTTAGTTTATCACTTTCTTCTTTCATTTTACATCAGAGTTAACCTCTACTAAGATCTTATTATTTTTCTTCATGCTCCTGGATGTTCTTCTTTTGCTAAATTTAGATGCCTCTTGACCTGTTGTACGAATGTATTTGTTGCCAGTTAATTAATAATAGCTTATATTTTAATTTTTAAAGGTTAATAATTTTCATTCATCATATTTCAAGGTTGCTGCATTTTTCAATAACAAAAATACCTAGAGGTAAAATAAAATTTATATATTTCAAAATTATTCACCTTTTATGATTGGAAAATGCAGCAACCCCAAATTATGATGAATGAAAATTATTAACTTTCAAAAAAAAAAAAAAGGCCTCTAAGAATGTGTGCTTAGAAGCTAGTTGTTTATTATTCACCCAACTATTATTATAATTGCCTTATCTATGCTAAGTACAAGTAGTTTTTTTTTTTTTTTTTTTTTTTTTTTTTTTCAATAATGAGTGTGGTGGGCCTTTTTGAGATCGTGGGCTGGGTTGCCTCTTGCCACACTACAGCCCAAAGGTTCCGGGTAGGAGAGTCGGGATCGATCCAATTGCAACTCACCTCGGATCGGCTTGTGCACAAACTAAAGCCTCTTTATTAAAACTTTGGTCACATGTCCATGGTAGATGAGACTGTTACAAAAGAGTTATGGTAGGCAAATACAATATGACAACAATAAAAGAAATATACTTGCTATTAGACAAAATGAGTAAAGGATTCTCAATCAAAATAAAGAAAGAGAACGGCGCAACTTCAAGAAATACATTATAAATGAAATGGCAAAAGCAAAAGAGAAATAATAGTGGTACTCAATCAATAAAAGCAAAGAAGGAATGACTAGTATGCCGTGCTCGGTTGCATTATGGGACTAAGACCAAGGAGGGAACCACTCCTTCAATGTGAATAACCTCTCGGGAAGATTTTGCTGTAGAAATTACCCACTTTGAGAGAACGGGCCTAAATGACTCATGCCTAGAAAATCCTTAATCCTTAACAGAGAATAGACTTTTAGAGGGAGAGAAGGGGTTAGCTTATTTTTGCATGTTTGTCATTCTATTCTCTCTTTGTTTTTCTTCCTAACTTTTTTTTTTTTTTTTCATTTTGTTACTCTGTTTTTCCCCACTCTTTTCTTTCTAGCCCTTACTCGTGTGTTATAGTGGTGATTGTTCTTGTTGTTGTGAATCTCTTGTTATGATTGTTGCTATGTTGATGATCCTACTTTGCACGGCAGAGGCTCTTTAAATATTGCCTGTCGTGATTGGTTTTTTACCATTTCACCCTTTAACCACTTTTATCTAGGTGTGGGTGTCTTTCCAACCACTGGTTTGTCAACAACCACCACCACTTACCTATCTTGGTTTGTGCCATTCCCGATTACTAGACAAAGAAAACTATTTTGTTTGTTTGTTCATCGTGGCATTCTCATTCGAAACAAGGTGGACATCTTCTCTCACTATCCCTCATGGCATGCACCTAGTGGTTTCAACTCACCCTTCATTTTTTTGGGTGGTATGTTATCCCAACAAGACATTTCCCCTAAAAAATTTTGAGCGAGAACCCTAGAATAGGCTCCCCCTTCTCCCCACCACCAGACCATACTCTCACTTACCTTTAACCCATGACCCACCACTCCTGTATTGGCTGGATACAGGTTGGTGGTGTCTAGGCCTTGCGAGTGCTCCACTTCCGTGTATGTCCAAAGCTTGTCTACTACTCATGCGTTTGCCACTGTCCGGAAGCTCATCTATGCATTCCGCCGCTCATCCTTAACCTCTTGTGGTGTGAACTGTTTTTTGATCTTCCATTCTTTATGGCTTGCTTCCTTCAAGGGCTGAGCCTTGCTTGATTGTGGGTTTTTCTCTCTTTAGCCCACTCTTTGCTTCTTTTGTAAACTTACTAACATTCTTGCCATGCCACTCTGTTATTCCCTTTGTGGTATTATTTGACCCGTGCTTGCTAAGACTCTTTTAGGCCTATTGCATGCTTTTCTTTCACTTGATTACAATGACCAAGCATTGTCATTGGGTCTGCATTCATGCTACTTGGGTTTCCTCGACCAATTCCATTGCTTACGGGCTTCCTCGGCCCATTTCATCCTCCTTGAGCATCCTTGGCCCATTTTACTTCCTTGAGCATTCTCGGCCCATTCCAATTCTGCATTCCCATGGGCTTTTGCTAACTCTTTTAGGTTTCCCTGGCCCAATTACCATATCCTTTCCCCTTGGGGTTCATGGACTTTCCATCAACCCCTTACTCACTTACTTCATTACTTCAGGTTTGTTTTGGCCCATTCTTACTTTTCTACTACCCATGGGTTTACTAATTCTTTCCCTGGGCTCCCTTAGGCCCACTTGCTTCCTCCGAGACCCATTTATCATTTTATGGGCTTATGATCCATCATTCCTGTCATTCGGGTTTAATGGTTTTTCTCTTAATGGCAAGTTGTGTAACATATATGATATGGATTTAAGCCAGTTGGTTGTAGTGTAACATTTACATTATGAGCCTGGTGGTTGGTGGTGGCATGAGGCCAGGCCACGGTTTTACCTTCTTGGGTTTGGTTGGGAAAGACCAAAAAAAGACTTTGAAGATTTTAGATGCACGGGTGTTTGGTAAATTATAGAGTTTTAGTTCATAGGCTGAATAAAAAATAGAACTAGTTTAAAAGTTAGAGAAATGGGTAAATGAGATTTGAATTTTATGTCATTCAAATGTTAAAATTTTAAGTTTTTTATATAAAAAAAAAAAATTTAAGTTTTTGCAATTTAAAATTGTGTATAAAAAATAAGTTTATTGACCAAATAGTGAATAACATCCAATTTAAACAAAATTTAATATGCATGTTAAAAGTATAAAGAACAAGAAATTTTTAAAATTTATACCCAAAAAAGATATATATAAAAAATTTAAAGAGTTTCTTTATAAACAAACTTGGAGAGAAATTATGTTGGGGAAATATATTTAATTTCACATTGGATCAGTTTTTTGAATAAAAGGATTAAGAAACTAAAAACATTGAAAACTTAAGTTACATTGTATTAAGACGAGTTTAATATACAGGCAGAAAAGAAAGGGTAAGGAAAGTAGGTAAAAAAAAAAAAAAAAAAAAAAAAAATAATAATAATAATAATAAAATAAAAAAAATAAAAAATAAAAATAAAATAAAAAAAAAAAATAAAATAAAATAAAATAAAAACAAATGAGATACGGAACCTCAAGAGCTAGGATAGCTTTCGTAGGTGGCAACTTTAAACAAATAGAGGATATGCTAATGTAACGTAAAGTGATATAATTTATGCCACAACACATTTATGTAGGGTGTTGTAAATGATAGAAAGGTGTATCAACATAAATCTACTATCATTTCTTTAACTATCACAACTTATCACGCGAACTAGTTGTGGTATAATTTGTGTGCCTCTTTATGTGGCGCAAGCATATCTCTAAAAGGTGAATAGAAAAGAGAGCGTAAATTGGTCAACTAAAGATTAAAAAAAAGTTCTCTTCTTCTTTTGCATTGTCCGACTCCGTAATGAGATGAGTTGCTGGGACTCTTATCATGTTTAGTGTTTTGTAGAAAGTATTCCATTAATTTACTTACTAGTTACTAAGAAGAAATTAAGTAATATATAATAAAAAAAGGTAAAGCATTTATTTATTTAGTGTAGTATGAGTATGGAATGGAGAAGCCTATATATTTAGTAGAGGGTAGTAGAGAGCAAATTAATTAAGATAAGATGGAGGAGGAGGAGGGGAAACGTATCCCGGTGATTGATATGCAGAAATTGGAAGAAGATGATGGAGAGCAGCTAAAGAGACTGAGAGAAGCATCGGAGGAGTGGGGTTGTTTCAGGATTGTGAACCATAAGATCCCCTCGAGTCTGATGTCAGAGATGAAGAAAGTGGTGAGAGAAGTGCTTGACCTTCCCATGGAAATCAAAATGCGCAACACAGACGTCATCGCCGGCAGTGGTTACATGGCTCCCACCCAGGTCAACCCTTTTTATGAGGCCTTGGGTCTCTATGATTTGGCCTCTTCTCAATCTCTGCGTACCTTTTCTTCTCAATTGGATCTCTCCCCTCGCCAAAGGTTTCTTAATTTTCATCTTTTTATTTCCACCTCCCTGGCTCTTCCTTCCTTCCTTTTTCTTTTTTCCCTCTTAATTAATACTTATACTACTGCTGTTGTTCTAGTTGTAACAATTTTCTCAAAATTCTAAACACAAAACACAAATAATTTGCATGCCAAGACTTGAGATTTAAAGTAAAACATATATGATGGCTTGAAATTATAAGAAGTTGATTTTTATGTTGACAAAAGATTATAATGTTTCATAGATATTAAGATAATCACAGATTAATGACTGTCGGATAGTAAATAAGATCTTATTAACATGAAATTTGAAGTCCATATTAAGTATGAACATATTATATTGATGGGGCATCTATTTGTGAAGCTTATGTACTAAAAATTGGTAGTTTCCTAGATGATTTTTCCCTAACCCAAGTTTTGGAGCATGTTTGTTATTCACTGTTTGAACCACTTGTTTTGTTTTGAAAGCTTAATTCTACTTAGGCAATACTTTTATTGTCAGAGAAACAATAGAGATGTATGCTGAAGCAATACACGAGCTGGCCAATGATTTAGGACGAATGTTGGCCAAAAGTATGGGTTTGGCTAGCGACTTGTTCAAGGGATGGCCTTGCCAGTTTAGAATTAACAAATACAACTTCACACCTGAAACTGTAGGATCCTCTGGTGTACAAATACACACGGATTCAGGATTCCTAACCATACTTCAAGATGATGAAAACGTGGGTGGTCTTGAAGTCATGGACAAGTCTGGTGCCTTCGTATCCGTGGATCCCTGGGTAGGCACCTTGCTTGTCAATCTTGGGGATGTTGCTAAGGTATGCAATATGCATATATGCAGAGGATCCCATTTTATAATAATACTATATGATTTGATTTTTGATTTTTGATTTTTGATTTTTGATTTTGAGTTAACTAATGTTTGTTAATATATGTTGAAGGCATGGAGCAATGGAAGATTTTGTAACGTGAAGCATCGAGTACAGTGCAAGGAAGCATGTATCCGAGTGTCAATTGCTTCATTTCTCTTAGGACCCAAGGAAGAGGCAGTTGAAGCCCCACCAGAACTTGTTGACTCTGACAACCCTCGCCAGTTTCTCCCTTTTACTTATGAAGAATATAGGAAACTCCGGATTTCCAAAAAATTGCATGCTGGTGAAGCCCTCCAATTTGTACGCGCCAACCCATAAATGCATGCGTATCAAGTCAAGACTTGCCAGTTTATGTAACTAATAAAAGGTTTTAAATAAAAGGCTCATTATAGGCCTAAGCTTTTTATGTTACTTTAGACTTTGCAATTATGCATGTTGTGATATCATTTGGAACAGTTGGTATCGAACATTGTTACAGCAATACAGTCTTAACAATGTTCTAAGGTATTCAATATACTGGCATAAGCAATTAAGCATGGTTCAAACACACGAGAGGACAAAGGATGATAGGAAATCCTGGAAAGAACAAATGAAAATTTCGGAGATTTGGACTAATTTAGATGACAATGGACATGTAATTAAGAAGATAAACGTCATGCTGTGTGAAACATCGCAGTGAATTGACCATATACAGAAGTAAAATCATGAGATCTATATATATAATTTCCTTGGTAATTAAGTTTTTACACACATTTGACATTTTAAAGCCAAAAATAACCGTCTGTTTAATACGGCTTGGATGTTGAGCCTACCCATTCCCAACCCAAATTTAATTGAAGAATGTCGTTTAGAATTTAGAAATTTGTTTCTTTAGAAAGAAGGAAGGAAATTAAAACAGAAAAGAAGTAGAAGAGGAAATATCAAACAGGAAATTAATGGTGCATCGACCAATAGTACTGTAGTAATTCATCCCTACACGAGAGAGCTAGCTATATATCACTGTAACCCCCACCTGCACCTCCACAGCTTTCCCTGCTTGCATAGTGAGGTGTCCAACCAGCTGATTCCGAACCTGACCCAAAACGCCAAGATGACATGGAAATGGGAGTGGAATCAGCTGTTGTAGCATTAGCCATCGTGCTGTTACTATTGCTGCTATCTGGCATTGTGGACGGCCACACAAAAGCGGGCTTGAATGGTGGCACGTGGGGAACCGCCACTGCTCCTGATATAATCTGAATAATGGTCTGCGTTTTGGGCCTCTCCCCAGCAATCGGATGTGAGCATGCAAGGCCAAGAAGCAAAAGCCTCTGTGCCTCCTCAACCACGTATTCGTCTCCCTGCAGCCTCTCATCCACAGCGTCCAATATTCGTCCCTCGCGATGCAACCACCAAACCCAATCCACCAGGAACTGGAAGCCTGCAATCTTGGTCCATGGACGCTGACCACATACCACTTCCAGCAACACTGCCCCAAAACCATAAACATCGGACTCGCAGGTGGCTTTGCCAGTGTGGAAGCACTCGGGAGCTATGTAGCCCATGGTCCCTGGCACACCCTCCAGCTCCGCGTAAGAGGTTTTCTCATTGTCTAACGCTCGTGCTAGCCCAAAGTCGCCCAGACGAGCATTGAAGTAGGAGTCCAACATGATGTTGCTGGCCTTAAGGTCCCGGTGTACCACTCTCTGGTCGTATTCGTTATGGAGGTAATGCAGCGCTGATGCCACTCCTGATATGATCTTGTATCTCAGCTCCCATTCCAGGGTTGTATTGCTTTCTGGCCCACAAAATAAGTGATTGTCCAAGCTGCCATTAGGCATGTACTCATACACCAAAAGCAGTACTCCATTCTTGTGGCACCATCCTGAAATCATCATGTATATATGCGAGCGTTATTAATTGTGAGCCAATTGCCAAGCCATAGCTAGCATTAATTAATTGTTGATTAGTGTCCAGACTGGTATCCGAATGGGTTATTAATTAATTAAAAAATGCAATCAAAAACCAAACACATACACCAACTTGAATTTTAGTTAGGATATAAGTGCTACATCAACATGGTTTGTAAAATACTAAAAGATACACATGCTACATGCCAATATTAGTTATACGTAACTCTTTTTATTTTCCTTTTTCTTTTTTCAAGTGGAATTAAGTAAAAACAAAGAGTTTTAAAACAAAGAACCAATAAAAACAAAAATCTTTAACAACTAGTGTTGCTTGTGATTGATACATAATAAAACTAGTGTAAGTTATGAATGGTTCCATGTGATCGAGGAGGATGTGCATCATCTCTCATAATGTGAACTATGTTTTTTGATAAGTGAACTTCATTACTTCACAACTAAGTGTTACGTGCTTAGTTTTTATTTAATTATTTAAGATTTTGTTTTTGTTATTAAGAGTTGGGTAATCACATAATGAATAGGATAAATTGTTATCTTAGTCTTTGAAGAAATCTTATCTACTTGTTGTAGATAAAGATTAGGTTTCTTTTGAATTTAAATATTAGCTTTATTTTGTAAAGTCATCTATTTATATGGGTTGATGTTGACTAATAAAGGAAGCTAAAAAATATTATTATTGAGTGAATATTCACTTTGGAGGTCTAGACTTCCTCGAAGTAGTCTATTTATCAATTAGGTGATATTAGAGCCAAGCATGAAGGAACAATGGTTGGAACAATTGTTGGAATGCATGGACAAATCAAAAGAGATACAATCTCAATCTCTAGTAGTTGAAAGTATCAAAAAAATGCAAGTGATATGCAAGTCCTTGCGTTTGGCTAGATATGAACAAGAGACACCAATTAAAGAGGGTGGTGGGCAATGCGCAACCAAAGAGAGGAATTTGGATCTCTATGAACAAGAGAAACTAACTAAGGAAAATGATAGGCAATGCAAACTCAAAAATAAGAGGACCATGGGAAGCAACTTGTGAAGATCAAGCTCTTATGCGAGACTCATTTTCAAATTAAACCCTTGAAGAAAATGGCTAATTTCAAGGGAGGAGGAATGAATAGGATAAATTATTAGCTTAGTATTTGAATAGATCTTATCTACTTGTTGTAAATAAATATTCGGTTTCTTTTGAATTTAAATATTAGCTTTATTTACAGTAAATAAATATTCGGTTTCTTTTGAATTTAAATATTAACTTTATTTTGTAAAGTTATCTATTTATAAATGTTATTATTAAGTGAATATTCACTTTGGAGGTCTAGACTCCCTCAAAATAGTCTATTTATCCATTAAGAGTTCTTGGTTCACTCAAAACAATCAACAAACTCAATTGGGTCAAATGAGTTTGTAACAGGTACTTGTGATGTGATAATGATGTTCCTATCATCGTAACAGGTATTCAGTGGTGGAATAATAAGGAATAGGGCTGAAGTGCTGAAGTCTTTCTAATTTCATGGTTGAAAATCTGTCTCAAAGCCCAAGCCCGGATAAAAGCTACTGATCACGAAGCTGACATTATAGCTTTACTAATTATTTTTTTGGAGAATCAGCTTTAGGAAAGTATTTTATTACGTGCATCCTTGCACAGTAGTATGTCATGAATAGTTTGACTTTATATATATATATATATATATATGAGAGAGTGAGACCCACCAGTCCACTACTATACGCTATACGGCAAAAATTTCCCGCGGTCGACAGTTGGATCGCACGTTTAAAAATTCGTTTCGTTTAGCTATAGCATGTGCAGAAGATTCCTATTAATAATTTCCTACTACGCAACAAGGACCCAATTCCCATGAAAATAAATACAAATTGTGACGTGACCTAAGCCCCCGCCCAAATTTTTTTTTTTTTTTTTTTAAATTTTTCCCCTAGGTAAATACGTGAGAGCATTCCCATTAAAAGTGTTAAAAGCTATTTTTGACACTTTTAATGCCTCACACACTAAAAAAATACACTGCATCAAAGTTGTTAAAGCTATTTAAGCCCGTATGTACGTGTATTTAAATAATAATTTTTATTTTTTTAGAAATATTTGTGAATGAAAAAGTATGTAAAATACGTATAATGTTATTTAAAAACTGAAAACAAGTATTCAAACCGATATACCAAACAAACCCTTATTTTTAACATCTAACTATAGTGAGTTAGAGCATCCCATTAGCTCATGCATAAATTTTTCCATTTTGTATATCTAAAACTTACTTTTTCTATTTTACACACTTATTTTTACAAAACACTCATATCGGTTTGTCTATTATACACATTTATTCAAATAAAATATTTATTTCTTTGCCACACAACCATTGACCCACACCCATAATCCACATCGGTATCACACCGGAATCCACACAACCCACCGGGAGAAAACCAAAAAAACAAACCAAGCAAAATAGATCAAAACCCACTTATCAAGATTGACGCCTCACCTTAAGCAACAAGATCGATGCCTCCGGAGGCAAGCGGTGGCGATGGCGATGGCGATGGTGAGAGACATTCAACCCGAAGCCCACTAATCAAGCCCATTCAACCCAAAAACAATGAGAAACAAAGGAATAAAGAGCGATCGGCGGCGGTGGCGATCGGCAGAAGCTAGAGGAAGAAAGATTGATGAGAGGAAGAAAGATGGATGAGATGAGAGAAAGAGAGAGTTGTGCGCTGAGAGAGAGAGAGAGAGAGAGAGAGAGGGAGCCGAGAGTCAAGTACAGAGAGGAGAAAAAAAAAATTGTTAAAAAATTATATACACATGCTACAAAGATCTGTAACAACTTATATTTATACACAAATTTACGCCCACTGATATTAGTGTTTTTTTGTTGAAATTGTGAAAAATTTGTTACTTTTTCGCATGTTGGTGTGGGTGCTCTAACACCACACTGTAGCATGATGATATAAAAAAATATTATTTTATTACTTTCTAACTTTAACTACCCATTTTTTCTTTTATTTAATTTATTTTTTGTCTTTGATTCTAACGCCAAGTCTATGGCTCTAGATTTTCCTTAAAAAAAAAAAAAAAAAAAAAAAAAAAAAAAAGGTCTATGGCTCTAGTCCCTCCCCAGCTCCCCTTCTCCCTCTCACCCAATCCCTTCCTTCTCCGTCTAAAACTGAACCCAAGCCAAAGTTTCATGGCCATCTCTTCTTCATGGCACCATCGCTGCTGCCGTCACTCGTGGTGGAAGAGAAAGGTTTCTGATTTTTTTTTTTTTTTTTTATTATATGGTGGTGGAAGAGCAAGGAACCGGTTTTGTGATGGTGGTGGAAAAGGAAGTGGCTGCGGCAGTTTTTGGTGGGTCTTGCGGTGGTTCAGTTGGTGGGTGGTGGGATTTATGGTGGTTGTGGTATGGATGGTGGGTTTTTTGTGGGTGGTTGGGTTTATGTGGTGGGTTTTTGGTGGGTGATTGGGGTTTGTGGTGGTTATGGTATGGATGGTGAATTTTTTTTGGTGGGTGGATGGGTTTGTGTGGTGGTAAGTGGTTGTTCTTATTGCTTCCAAGAATAGAGAGAGACGGAAACGATGAGAAAGAAGGAAAGGAAGAGAGAAAAAGAAAAAGATGATTAATAAAGTATAGTTTTAAAATAAATAAATCGGTGTTTTAAGTTGTTAAATGCTATATTTTTTAGCAGTTTTGATAAGAATGCTTTGAACAGGCTGTTGATGGGTTCAATACTTTTAGGCTTTGTTTGGATGGGGGAGTGAAAAAGTGAGAAGATTGAAAATTGTGGGAGGATGGAAAAGTGGGAAAATGGAAAATATTTAGTTTTTCCTCTTATGTGTTTGGTTGGAGGGGTGTAAAAGTGGGAGGGTGAAAAACTCTTTTATTTGGTTGGAGAGAAAAATGGAAGGATGGAAAATATAATTTATATAAATTGACTATTATACCCTTATTATATAATATATTAGAAGTAAATTTATTTGTACTCATTAAATAATATAAAATTTATCACATCATATATATAAATTTATATTTACATTTTTATTATTATAATGTAAAAATTACATTATAATCTTTTTTCCTTTTTCCAGATTTCAGCATTTTTTTTTTTTTTTTTTTTTTTTCACACGTTTCAGCCAAACATTACACCCTTTACAAAGAATTGGCTGGGCATTAACATGGACAATGGCAGGCAACAGGTAGGCAAGGGTCTTCCCTGACCCTGTTTCAGCAACACCAATTAGATCACGGCACCTTAGAGCCATTGGCCATCCTTGAGCTTGAATAGGACAAAGCCAACTTTTGTAATCTCTTCAATAATATAAATGAGGGTAGGTGGGCGGGTATTTTGGTAAAATAACAATCATGCAGTTTTCCCTCACTGATTTTCCTCCCTTTGGGAGGAAAAATTTTGTGGGCCCGGGAGAGAAAAGTTTCTCCCGGTTTTCCACTCTTCTGATTTTTCCCTCATTCCCAAACAGTGAAAAACTGAGTTTTTCACCCCATTTTTTCTTCTTATATTTTCCATCCTTTTTATATTTCACCCATTCAAACACAGCCTTAAAGTTAAAGACATATAATTTGACATAATTTTGTACTATAACCCACCATCACACTTTAATTAGTCACTTCACCTAACCTCGCATTACTCATGCTTTTAACCCTTTCTCATTTTTGTCTAAAACAATAATAACAAAAGATGACACTGGGACAAACAAAACAGACTGGCTAACTAAAAAGTGGGTACCAAAGAGCATAGATTCAACACAGGTGACAGGGCACGAGTTCGAATCATGGAGAAGAACGAACAGAAACATGAAGTTATTGGAATCCAAAGTCATATTGTAGTCAAATTTCAAAAGCTTATATTTTGTTCCCGCATCCCTGGCCCTAATATATGGTAAAAAAGAAAAAGAAAAAAAAGAATAGCAAGCAGTGATAATAGTAATAATTTAAGCATATATTAATTTGAGCACTATCTTCGCTAGCAACAATCAGAGCAAATTTGAATTGTCATTAGCTAGCTAGCGTTGGGCTTAATTTGTTCAAGGAGATCAATGCATTGCATATGGTGTTTAGCAAATCAGTTTATTAAAGCAAACGTATTAGAGCAAATTAAGTGAGACACTGCTAACACATACCATATATATATATAGAAACAAAAGAAGAGATTGAAAAATGACTTTACCGAGCAATCGGACGAGATGTTTGTGACGAAGGCGATTGATGATGGTAAGCTCAGCCAAGAAATCATCTTTACCCTTGAGGTTGCCCCTGGAAAACCTCTTGACGGCGACTTGCAGATTCTCCTTAGGAATCACACCTTTATAGACCACACCGAAACCACCTTGACCCAATCTATGCTTCTCGTCGAAGTTGTTGGTAGCACTCTTGAGTTCCTTAAAGCTGAACTCTCTAGGCGTTCCTGGGAGGCTTTTAAGCGCACCCAATATATTGGGACCTGAAGCAGCTGCTGCAACACGCTTTTTGTGCACATAATACCCCAAACCAGCAATCCCCATCAGCACCAAAACCAAGCAAGGCACTCCAACCCCCAAACCAATCTTAAGCCCCTCGTGACTACTTGATGATTCTTCATCACCGCCCGGAAGACTCTCCACGGTCAGATTCCACCTGAGCACGCAGTTGAGCTGGATGTCACTCGTTCCCGTGGAGGCGGCGAATCCGAAGTAGGAGTTCTTGTTGACAAGGCTTCCAAGGTCAAGATCCGCAGTGAGCACAGGCTTTTTGGGCTTGTCTACAGTGTACTGTTGGGGTTTCCCTTGCGTATCTTGCATTTGCTCTGCCATGAACACCGACAGAGACTTGTTTCCCCCGTCGTACTGGATCCACACCATGTAAAATCTGGTGTCATTAGGGGCCAGCTGGATGCCCAACGGGGACAAAGACACGGTTTTGTAAGATCGAACGCTGTTGATGTCGAGACCCACATGGTTGCTGTCCGGGTCGAAATCCTGCTTGAAGGTGTCCAACTCGATGGCGATGAGACGGTTGGTGGAGTTGCCATCAGTGGTGGAGTTGGTCAAACCCAGGTATTGACCGTCACTACCCGTTGGGAGATCCAAGTCCGGGGCGATGATAAAAGCAAGACCCTCTCCTGCGGCGGACTTATTAACGCGATAAATGTTGAGGAGAAAGGAAGAGTTGAAAGATGCCACCTTGACTCCAACTCCACCTCCACCTCCACCTCCAGCAAGATCTTCCCAAACCTTGAATGAATGGTTGAACAACACTCGGCCTGACCTGTTTGAGAGGGTGAAATTACCGGCTGAATCTGGAGTCACTTGAAGGGCTCCATTGCTGATTGTGGCCGGCGATACCACCGCGAAGGTGGTGTAGTAGGAGCTGTCAAATGGACCACCGAACTTATAAGTATCGGCTGGCGTGGCCTGGCTATGAGCTTCGAAGAACGCTGCCGCTGCCAAAAACCAAAGCAATACAATAATATTACTATTCCTTATCATCCTCACCTGTACTTGTAGCTGCAGATCCATAATAAGTCTTTTAATTTGTCGCCGCAGTTCCTCGATCTCCGCTGACCAACGATTCATTAATGACAGGATAATGAAGAAGCTGTTTGTTTTTAAACTGACAAGTTTATTTTTGACCCAACCTGTCCCTTTCTTTCTTCTTCTTCTTAATTTTTGCCCCCTTCCTTTCCTTTATTTTTGTCTTTGGGCCCTCCTGAGAACAAAAACTTGAGAACTGTTTTGTTTAGAGTTTAAGACTTTAGAGAGAGAGAGAGGCAGGCTTCAGGCCTTCGACTTTGAACTGGCCTGACATTCCAATACAAAACAATTGACGAAGCTTTTTAGTCAATAATACTCAATAATGCTAACAAGTTGCAAATATTCAACTAAAATATTTGAATATTAGTAAAATAGTTATAGTTACCTTCGTCATCCTAAATGATAAGCACGGATATTTCTTTCCTATTATAATGGTAGGATTAGATACTATACATTAAAAAAAAAAAAAAAAAAAAAAGGAAATAGTTATACACTTATTTCAAAAGGAAATAGTCCTATTTCACCCCAAAAAAAGAATTTGGGAAAATAATGAACGCGTGATTCGGACAGTCTAAACCTGAGAAAATAGTCTATATATATATATAAAACCGAAGCCTCTGCTAACACCACAATTTTCCACGTCAGCACAACACAATATTTAAAAATTTAAAAATTAAATTAAAAACACTATTTTCAAAACCTAATTCTTTTTTTTTTTTTTTTTTTTTTTTTTTTTTTTAATTTGAAACCTAATACTTATCTCTCTCTTGAGTCTTTATCCCTCATTCGTTTCTCGGCTTAAACGCAGAGCACCCTGTTCTCGCTCTCTTCGGTCTTCATCTACCCTTCACTCGCTCTCTCTGTATATACATCGGGTTTTCCCGATAAGCTTCTACGAAACCAACCGTTCTCTCCGCCTTTCTATGCCGTTCTCTCTATATCCCTTATAGTCCACCATAGCCATCTCTCCCACCCATGATCGAGCCGTTACCCATCATAGCCATCGCAAAGTCTCCAATGTTGCGAGCCCGATTCGCAGGTGAGATGCTTTTAATCATATATCTAATCTTTCCCTCTCTCTCTCTTTCTAAATATTTGTTTTTTAATGTTCATTGGCTTTGCTTCTTTTTGTTGATTCCTAGACTAAATTATTGTTGTTGCGTAAGTAATATTTTGATTTTTATTCAGTTCTTTTGCTAATACTTGTTGTTGGGTATTGTTAGGTTTTTTTTTTTTTGGATTTAATTTTGTGAATTCTTATCTAGGTTCATGTGGCTACCACTTAGAAATTTGATTTTAGTGTATAGTTTCTCTGTAGGCATTGATCTATGAGCCTTTTAATTCTAGATATAAATTCGAAATTCACTAGGAATTTTAAATTCGATTCTTTGAGATTGTGTATTTGAAATTTTAGTGGAAATTGAGCTATGGGTTTGAATTTTTATGATTTATATGTTAGATATTGGGATTGATATTGATGGTGAGATAGGTTTATATAGTAGAAAGGAGATTAATTGAATCACAATGGTATCCGAGATTATCAATTTGAAAGTTTAAGGGATATTGAGAAGTGGGTTTGATTTTTTATTGATTTATTTCACAGTAAGTTTGTGCATTGAGATTAGAGTTTGTGAATTTGGGTCTAATTTGATTGGTTTTTAACTATTAAGAATAATTTGTGCATCATGTATTTTAAAGTGCTTAATTGGGATCATATATAAAACTATCTTTTTAATATATATATATATATATATATATGTGAAGACTTTGGGTATCATGGGCATAATTTCAAACCCATTGCTAAGGATAGCTTAGTGGTTCAACATCCCCTGGTGAATGAGAGGAGTGTGAAAGCTTAAATCTTATTAAAAAAACCCACATGATATAAATGGAAAAGACCTGATGAATGTCAAAAATGGAAATAGGTACACCGCTGTAACTTATGGTAATTTTTTTTTTTTTTTTTTTTGAGAAGCAAGTTATGGTAATTCTAATCTAGATTTTTATTCTACGAATTTTATTTTTTAGTTATGGTAAGGTTTGTACAGTTCACACACTAAAACCTAATGAATGTCAACTTTGGTGTTTGTTTGCATCTTGATTCTTTTACAAAAAGACCATTAATTTTTAGTTTGTTTATTTCTTTTTACTTCCTATTGCTTGAATGGTCCTCACCACATGGTAAGGTTGTTTTTGCTCACTTGGTAGGAACTTAAAACTATTTGTCGCTTTACTTATACTCGACCAAACTCTATTGTGTTAGTTGGCCTATTTTGAAAGTTCCTTGATCAATGTGTAATATATTATGTTTTCTGTTTATTGAGCCAAGCTTGGTTTTGATGCGGTGTAATGCATTTGGAGCTGAATTTGAATATGAGGGTATAATTCAGTTAGCAATTTATTTATTTATTTTTAGAAACCATTTTGTAAGCAAGTTTGTGTATAGCTGAGTGATGAAGGCAAATCTAAAATAGGGACATTTTTGGATCTTCATGATTCATGAAGAAAATAAGTCTCTACGGCCAAGTAATACATGATGAAACTCCATATTGAACCGCATGCTTCACTTTCTTTAACTCATCTTCATTAGCACCTAAAACAAAAACATGAAAACTAAATGAATACCTTGTAGTAGGTCTATCAAATCACATATACACTAATTTGCAAACTTTCTACATTTATTGTTAAGGTGTGTGGTAGAATTTATTTGTTTTGTTAAGTCTCAGAATAGGCAAAGGAAAATGCAATCTTCCAATCTTAATGTTTTTAGATTTCTATTTGTATTCAAATTAAAGATGTGCATTTCAACATTTTATCAGGGGCGTGTGCCTGGGAACCGAAAGACGGATGATTTTGTTGATGATAATTCAAGAATCTCATTCGACCAGTTGATACTTATATTAGATGAACTCCATAAGGTATGCCACGTCTCATCTTGCTTCATTTGTTCTGTTAATTCTCGCACATACCTAAGCTAGCATATAGATCATCTTTTAATTTGAATTAAATCTTTCTAAATCAAAGTAATGTTTCATGCGTTTGTAGTCACCAAAGAAAGCTGCAATGGTGATTGTGTGAATTTAAATGAGAGCAACATATAATGTATATTGGATGTTCAAGTGATCAATGAGGTCGGAGGGTCTACCACCTTTTGATATGCTTTGATATATTCTTATCATTATTAAGCCATGTGCCTATGCGGTAACCTTTTCAAAATACTTTTTCTTAGGAACAACCTTTTCAAATAACCCCATTTTCCAAAAGCTGAAAAATAAACTTTACCAATTTGGCACATAAGCATTTAGACAATTTTGAAAATTTTCTATTATTGTTGTTGCTTCAAACAAATCTCATGTAAGTTTTGCATCTTGAAGATCAAGTAAAGAATACCTTAAGAGAAGATTTCTTGAAGAGAACTCCAATGAGAGTCTTCTTCTCGTAACAAATCCTGCATATTGGTGTTAGGTAAGCCTTTCCCTCTTTGTTTATGTGAGTTTTTTTTATTTTTATTTTTTTTTATTTTAAATAATAACATATATAAACTTCCTTAACATTTTTCACATTACTTTTGTTGTTTTCTAAAATAAATTTGTTGTTTGGTGTTAATTTCCCTATTTGATGCGTAAAGCTTTGATGTTTTCTAAAATAAATTTGATGTTTGGTGTTTATTTCCCTATTTGATGCAGAAAACAAAATATTATAAACAATTATTCTTTTTTTCCTTTTATTCACTTATCTGTTTTGCTTGGAAAGTCTTTCCCCTTTCATTTCAAAATGCATGACATCACCCCTCATCTTTATGATAATGTCATGATAGGTGATAAATATCTTTATTTTAGCTTAGGGTAGTAGTAATTTTTATTGTGAACATGATGTGATGATGCAATGATGAGTTTATTTTATTTTGGTTTGAGATAGTAGCCATTCTTATCATGAACAAGGTCACCGACTGATCAAACTACTTTGCAACAAGTTTAGCTTGACTATCCCGATCAATAAAACTCGTTAACCTTATTAATTTGATGCTTCATTTGTTGCTGGAATTGTACTAGAAAAGAAATAAATGTAAACAATATTAAGGCTTTTACTATTGTTCTTATTTTAAATTTTCTGCTTGGTAAGCTTATCGTTATCATGTTTAAACTTATACTTATCCCTTCAAAGTATTTGCAATGTAAAAATTTGCTTTCAATGTTACTCCACCTTTTTTAGGATCAAACTAAATAGTAAACAATGTGTGGAAATGTTATTAATTTGATGCTTCATTTGTTGCTAGAATTGTATTTGGAAAAGAAATAAATGTGAACAGTATTAAGGCTTTCACTATTGTTCTTATTTTAAATTTTGTTCTATTTAAGCTTATCATTATCACGTTTAAACTTATGCTTATCCCTTCAAAGTATTTGCAATGTAAAAATTTGCTTTCAATGTTACTCCACCTTTTTTTGGATCATCTTATTCTTATCCCACCTATTACCAAAATAAATTTAACAAAATAACTTTAAATTTTTTTTATAACAATCCAATCTATCCAATTTTAAAGAATACTGTATTAGATAAGTTTAACCCAAATACAAAGTTTGGATTAATACATAACTCTCTCTTTTCTTATCTAATAAAGAAATTTAAATTTTTTTATTCTATATAAAACCAATCATAGAGTTTAGATTAATATATAACTCTCGCTTTTCTTTTCTTATCTAATAAAGAAATTTAAATCAACTAATAAAGTTTTTTTTTTTTTTGGACTGAAATGATAGAACTAATAAAGAAATTTAAACTAATTATGTTCTACTAATAACTGCTAAACCCAAAAAAAAAAAAAAAAAAAAAATCAGTATAAAACTATTATTGTTATAAATTATTCCCTTTACATATTAATAACTTAATAATGCTTATTTTACAGGTCCTACTCTCATCTTGTGCCCAAATTTGTGTTTGAAGCTATGACTTAAGAGCTTTTGGAATGTTGGTAATAATGTTTTCATTGCCATAAAGCAAACAGGGTATGGCCTTTATGTGTTATGTGGAATATCCTACATTTTTAATCAAAGAACATGTATTTAAAAAAAAAAAAAAAAAAAAAACTATTTGTAATAGTTATTTAACTGATTATCCCGTGCATCGCACGGGTTTGCGACTAGTTTATCATAGGATAGAGACTTTTATAGAGATTAGTGGTTGTCTCGTATTTTGCACTAATTTATTTATTTATTTATAAATGTGTAAATATTAGTCTTTATTAAACTAATATATTTTTTCTTTGCATAAATTCAGCAGCGGCATTAAGAATTTTTTTTAGGGGTCATTGAAAAATTTTAATAAAAAGAAATTTTAAATATATCGAGTTATCAACAAAATAATAATAATATATAAAGTCTTATAATTTCCTTTTATAAATTTTCAAATTTTGAATTGTTACATAATAATTCATTACAAGTATCTATTGTCAATATGAGTAGTTATGAGCCTATGACCATTTTATTTTGTTAAGTTTGTCTAACATTTTTATCTTTATGCAGTTGCAATTAACTTATTATCTATTTGTCTGGAAAAATATTTGGGGGTGTAGGATTCCAAATAAAGTGAAGAGTTTGCTTTGGAGAGCTTGTAAAATTCCTTCCCAGTTAAAACAAACCTAGTCCGCAGGAATGTTCTATCTGAAGATTCTTGCGATCAGTGTAAACAGTTTCCTGAGGATGTGATCCACGCTTTTATGGGCTTGTCTTGAAGTTTCAGTTGTGTGGAATTCAGATGCAGCTTGGACTTTTCGGGATAGCAAGGTTTTCTTCAAATTTGTTGATCTGTTTAAATACGTGGTTGAAGAGAAGAAGGATTTAGAAACATTTGCCATGTATATTTGGACTTTTTGGTTTAGAAGGAATAGACTTCGGGTGGAAGACAAACCTTAACCAATAAATGATGTGATTCCTATGGCAAAACAACTCCAATCTAATTTTAAATTAGGTCCATGAATTGAAGTTAGGGGGCAATTTTGCTATTGGTTGTGTGTGATGGCTCTAACTTCTGGCTTGGTTGCTTAACTGTTAATGGTTTTTTTGTGTTTTTTATGTGTGCATCCAAGTTGTTTGTTTTGGGTAAAATTAGTTGATTGAGTTTAATTGTTTTTAGCTTCATTATTGGTAATTTTTGTCGTTAAATAATTTTTTTGGGCTTGTTTATTTTGATTTAGATTTTAGATCTGGGCTTTAAAAGGAGGAAAATGCTAAAATTACAAACTTTTCTACAAATTATTAATGTGGGGAGTAGTTATTAGTAAGTAAAAATGTGAGGTAAGTGATGGGCCCAAATGCAAACCAATAATAGTTTACTACCTCAACAATTTATAAAAATGTTATAGAAAATTTTGTGGCTAGATTAGTACTCTTAAAAGAATCAATGATAATGTTAAGGGGGCAAAGTGTGATTTTATAGAACAAAATTACAAAAATTGGTGCCTATGTATATATTAATTTAAAAAAAAAAAAATTAGGGGAGGCCAATCAAGTCTCCCTCCATCCCTAAAAGGGTCTATCCATGAAACCTCATTTAGCATGTACTCCAAATACAAGCAGAATTCGGTGGCATCCTTCTGTCAAGATCAATTTTGATGGAGCAATATTTCAGGAATCAGGAGAAGCTGGTATTGGTGTAGTTGTCTAAAACTCCCAAGGCTTGGTTATGGATTTTATGGCAAAAAATATTATTTTACCTTACTCGGTTCTTGATGTTGAAGCAAAGGCTATGATTAGGGCGTTGAGATTTGTACGGGAGCTCAATTTCTCTTCCATTTAATTGGAGGGGGATTTTGAGGTGATCATCAAAGTTCTTTGTAGTAAGGATGAATCTTTTGCTTCCTATGGTCATTTAATTGCTGAGGCCAAAGTTTTAACGGATTCCTTCTCTTGTGTTCGTTTTTCTCACATTCGAAGACAAGGTAATTCTATAGCTCACAACCTGACTAGATATGTTAGTGGTTTTTTAGTGTGGATGGAGGATGTTCCATCACACATCAATAATGTACTCTTAGCCAATTTTGGCTAATTTTCTATTTAATGAAATCTATCGGTCTTTCTGCACACAAAAAATATATATTTGTCTTTGTTTTTATAAAAATATTTAAAACTAAATGACTAATCTCAACTCATTGGCTCCATATTAATTATTGATGCAAACAACCACACTCTTTCATATTATATAAAATTATACACTACGTGTATACTTAACCAATCAAATGCTTAAACAATCACTAACTTTACAATTTTTTTGTTGAATTTTACTAATTTTTTTAAAGTTATTATAATATGATAACAATACACACACATATAACAAACCCTCTTTATTTCCTAATTATTAAATTATATAAAGTTATATCATACTTATACTGTACACATGAACATCCACACACATCATAATTCATACAAATTAAATAACATTATAATAAAAAGTAATGCACAAAATCAATATTAGACACACTCACACACATAATATAAATTTATAATAAAGAGTGACACTTACAATTCACAATCACAATCACAAACACTTACTCTTTACTCTTAGAGTCGGAAATACTTGTAATAAAGGTGTGTAAGATTTAAGTTAAGGTGTGAAAAAAAAAATTAAGAATAAAAGTATTAAATTAACAAAAAAAAAATTATATATATATATATATATATTTTTTTTTTTTTGAAGTCAAGGGACTCATTTGAACCCCCTAAATAAACTGTAGTGTGCCCCCTGCATAAATTTTATAGGTAATAGGGTAATATCAAAGTGTTGAATTTATTTGCTTAATAGAAGTTTACATTTGAATCAAATTAGATAACGATTAAGTTAACATTCTCCTTCTTTAACAAGTCCAGCTTCAATTAAATTTTCTTTTCCCATTTTTATTTGTCCAAATAGTTAGTGAACACTTTTAAACACATAAACAAATTTATGTCTATGCAATTTCTATATAAATCATCAAACAAATATATATATATATATATATGCACATTGTAAGGGCACGTTTTGCTCCACAACCCAAAAAATGGATGGACAATGGCCTAATGAGCCCAAAACAATGAATTTGTTAGAGAGTAGGCTTAAGACTGAATGTTCAATGAGTTAGGAAGATATTGTCACAATAGAGTAGTTATTAATGGAATGAACAAACAATTTGAACAAAAAATGCTTTCCTCGGTCAAGTTCAAGGAAGGTATGTTTTTATATATTTCTCTTAGACTTATACAAAAATTAGAGTTCTTAGTTACACTGTCATATTTTCTTTGGTTTTTCTCCCCCTCCGTAAGGGAGTTCATCCCTTTATACTTCCTTTCTTTCTTTCATCTTAACCCTCCATGTATAGATCAAACTACTAATCTTCTTCATACTTGTCCCATCAACACCTTCCTGAAGTTTTTGGGAGTAGTTATAAGGTTGAAAGTTCTTGTTCAAGCATCACTTCCACATTAATGCGGCCAGGGGGTTAGATGTAGAACATTCAATGCGATGGTAGCAGCTTTCTTCTAAGATATTTCTCAATTCTCTTTTGTCTTATATCTTTTCGACGCTTATCCATCCAAGCATGATTTCCTACTGCCTAGTACTTGATGGGTAGTCAAACTTTAGACCTCTGTACTATTGGCCGAGGTGGCATTGCTCTTCAAACAACATCACCTACTCATTATGTCCTGACCTTTTCCTTGGCCCAATATCTATCTGCCTTCATTTGCATTGGTTTGTCCTCGGGCTATTTGATGTCCTCGGGCGCGGCCCACGGCCCAATATTCTCATTTGGGCCCTTCATCCCTACACACATTATTCAAATCCAATACATATGATGAGGAAATGGTAGAACCATTATAGTTATAAAATTTCTTAACCTCATTGATATCCTCCACAATATTGTTTAATCCAAAACATTAGTTTTTTCTATGATTAAAATCTATTTTCCAATTAATTAATATGAACAAAAGAAAATCAAGGAGAGAGAGAGAGGGAGAGATTTGGGAGGGGGGGGAAGAGATAAATAATATATATATATATATATATGCTTTGATATATTGTTGCATATATATATTCTTTAAATATAATAATACTTAAAAAGATTTGAGGTTGAATTTGAATTATAAAAATTAAATAAATAAAAACTCAATGATATGTTTTAATTAATCAAACAGATGTCATAGAAATGGATAAAAGGGAAAGAAAATTTTAACATCCTAATTAGAGCTCCGAAGCTAGCCAATCTAAATTATATAGGTGATTGATGATGGGAGTGACGAGATTACGTCCCCTTGATGAAGTCAACACTCATGACGAGGTCGTCTCGAATGACGAGGAAACCAGTCATCAGCGACGAGAACAGGACTTGGGCAGCCGGTGACTTGGGCGATTACAAAACCAGCCAAGCAGACCGTTGTGAGTCTATTAAAAGCCCCATTATTGGGCAGGAGGCATTACTAAGAAAGGCATTAACACCACAACGGCTAGCAACCAAAACCACATATATAAAGCCCTCACATTGTCAACTGAAGGTACATATATACACACTCTAAGAAACACCTATTGTTATCTTGCTTATACATTTCATTTCGCAAAGTGCTTTTCTGTTCTAACTTTGGCATCGGAGGCGTTGTGGCGGGCACCACACCGATGACCATCATAAAGGATACATTCACGCCGCGGAGAGGCTGGTTCCATCGGCCCATCTTGGTCGACGAATTCACGCTTCATCGATTTGGCGCCGTCTATGGGGAACGATATTTTCAAATTCATATTTGAAAACATAGTTTCCATCAACTCTCTACATTCAGATGGAACCTAATCCAGATTCTGCAGCCTTGGTCCAGCAAGTTCAAGCTCTTGTGGCCACCATTGAAGAACTCACCAAGCAAAACCAGGAAATGAAGCTACGACTCCAACAGGTCCAACGGGCTCAACGGGAAGAGAACCGGTCCAAAGATAACCTGGAGGGAGAAGGGGATAGCCACGGGAGGGGTACCTCTCAGAGGCCAACTACCCGCACGAGCAGAATTCATATCTCCTTCGAGGAATGAGGAAGGAGATGGACGAACCGAGGAGCGCCAATAAGGAAAAGACGGACTCAAGCGTAGATAGAATGGTAAAGGCCACAGATTCACCTTTCACCATGGCGGTACTTGAATGCCCCCAGACCGTCGAAGTTTCGCTTACCTCAACTTGAGCCGTTCGACGGACTCAGAGACCCTCAGAATCACCTTAATACCTTCAAGACGACTCTAGGTCTTCAACATGACCACCGGACAAAATCGTGTTGTTCCTTTCCCACCACTCTCAAAGGAGCTGCAAGGGAATGGTTCACAAAGTTGCCGACTTCGTCCATAAACGACTTGAGCGGTTGAGCAATGCCTTCTTGCATCATTTCATAGGGGGGCAGCATCCAAAGAGGCCGGCGGACCACTTACTCACCATTAGGCGGGGAGAGTATGAAACTCTGAGGTCGTACGTGAAATGCTTTACTCGGGAGATTTTGGAGGTAGACAAAGGCGATGACAAGGTGTAGCCGACGACCTTCAAAGCGGGATCGAGATCCAGAGATCTCGTGGCCTCCCTCACAAAGAATCCACCAAAAACGATGGCAGAAATGCTCCCGAAGGCAATGTAGTACATGAATGCTAAGGATGCTTTAATGACCATAAAGGATGTAGAGAAGCCAGGAGACAAGGCAAAGAAAGAAGACGACCGTAGGGGTCAAAAGAGAGAGCGTCCAGATCGTCGGAACAATGACGGGAATAGGAGGAGAGATGATAAAGGTCCTCGGACGGTAAGATTTACCCCTTTGGTTATGCCTGTTGACAAAATTTTAACGCAGATCAAGGACGAGCATTATCTCAAATGGCCAAGACCATTGCACTCATCCCCCAATGTCGCGTGACAAGAACAAGTACCGCCAATTCCACAAAGATCACGACCACAACACGGAAGATTGTAGAGACCTAAAGAAGCAGATAGAGGAGTTGATACGGAAAGGGAAATTACAGAAATATGTGAAGAAGGGAGAATATAGTAAGTTTAGGGACGATAACAAGGACCAGCATGGGTCCTCTTCTTGGGATGACGACCGCCCGTCCCAACCTCCGCAAGATGTGATTGGGGAGATAAAGACGATTACAGGAGGGTCATTCTCGGGGGGATCATTTAAATCCCTCAAGAAAGCATACCAGAGGCAGGTAAATAGTGTCTACACCATATCTTCGTCTAAGCAACGACGAATAGACGGGGACATGTCCTTTAATGAAGGAGACGCCAGGAGAGTGAAGCAGCCCCACAATGATCCTTTGGTCATAATGCTAAATATAGAGGGATTCAATATCAAGAGGATCCTTGTGGACAACGGTAGATCCGCAGACATCATCTACCTCCCCGCCTTCCAGCAGCTAAGGCTAGATCCAAGGAGACCGCACCCGTTTGACTCTCCCCTCGTTAGCTTCAGCGAAGACAAGGTATACCCCAAGGGCATAGTGACGTTGACAAAGTGACGGTGGGGGCCTACTCGGTGCGATTGACCCACCAATTAGACTTCCTAGTGGTGGACTGTCCCTCATCCTACAATGTCATCATTGGCAGGCCCACGCTCAACAAATGGAAAGCGGCCACGTCCACCTACTATTTAAAGGTGAAATTCCTAACAGATAACGATGTCGGCGAAGTAAAAGGAGATCAAGTCCTGGCCAGAGAATGTTATCAAGTCATCCTGGCTGCAAAGGAGAACCACACATGGATGATCGAAGAGAAGGACGAAGACAAAATCGAAGCCCTAGAAGTAGTGGAACTGGCTCAAGGAGAAGCGAACAAGACGACAAAGATAGGGATGATGCTAAGCCCTAAGATGAGAACAAGACTTATCCAATTCCTTAAAGAGAATATAGATGTCTTCGCATGGAGCCACGAGGACATGCCGGGCATAGCTCTTAAGTCATCCAAGCATAAGTTGAATGTGGAATTGAAGCGGAAACTTGTCCAGCAAAGGTGAAGAGTCTTCGCCCCTTAACGAGATCAAGCAATTACAAACAAAGTTACCAAACTATTGGCGACAGGGTTGATCCGGGAAGTGTACTATCCTGAGTGGCTCGCAAACGTCGTCCTAGTGAAGAAAGCAAATGGAAAATGGAGGATGTGTGTAGACTTCACAGACCTGAACAAGGCGTGCCCAAAGGATGACTTCCCTACACGAGAATAGACCAACTTGTGGACTCTACAGTTGGGCACAAGTTCTTGGCGTTTATGGATGCTTTCTCGAGATATAACTAGATAAGGATGGCTAAGGAAGACCAGGAGAAGACTTCCTTCATCACAAGTTAAGGACTCTATTGTTACAAGGTAATGCCTTTCGGATTAAAGAATGCCGGAGCTACATATCAAAGGTGATGAACAAAATGTTCGGCCAACGGATCGAAGGAACATGGAAGTATATGTGGACGATATGCTCGTCAAGAGTAAGGAAGAGCTCACACATCCGGACAACCTGAAGGAGACGTTTGCCACCCTTAAAAATACCATATGAGGTTGAATCCAGGTAAGTGTGTTTTTGGGGTAGCTTCAGGGAAATTCTTGGGATTCATGGTGTCCCAAAGAGGAATAGAAACAAACCTAGAGAAAGTGCAAGCCATCATCAACATGACGTCACCCAGGACCATCAAGGAAGTTCAGAAAATCACGGGAAGGATAGCAACTTTAAACAGGTTCGTCTCCAAAGCTACAGACAAGTGTCCGCCCTTTTTCAAGACCTTGAAGCAAGCTTTACTGGGTGATGAATGTGAAGCGGCGTTCCAAGAACTAAAGCGTTACACGAGTAGTCCACCCCTCTTAAGCCCGTCCAAAGAAGGGGAAGACCTATACTTATACCTGGCGGTGTCGGTTTCGACAATAAGTGCAGCCCTGATTAGAGAAGAAGGCGCAAAGTAGCTCCCGATTTACTACATCAGCCAAGCCTTCCAAGGGGCTGAGTTTAGGTATCCAAGGATTGAAAAGATCGCGTTTGCGTTAATAATAGCCTCGCGCAAGCTAAGACAATACTTTCAGGCAAACCCCATCCTTGTAATGATGGACCAACCGATCAAAAAATCAATGAACAAACTTGAGGCTGTCGGAAAAATGGTCCAGTGGGCGATTGAACTTAGTCAATTTGACATCGAGTACCATCCCAGAACAACAATCAAGGCACAAGCTTTAGTGGACTTCATCGCAGAGTTCACCCTTCCGGATAAAGACAACCTTACCGATGGAGTTGAGAGATGGACGATACAAACTAATGGTTTGTCGGCCCAAAGGAGGGGGGGAGTAGGAGTCGTCATAACCACCCCCGACAGAGAGGTGCTAAAGTATAGGGTTCAACTAAAATTTCCTGCTACCAACAACGAAGCCGAATACAAGGGGATACCGACGGGATTGAGGCTTGAAAGGCACTTGGAGCTAAAAACCCGTTAATTCAAAATGATTCAAAGCTAGTGATCGGGCAGATCAGAAGGAGTCTGGCGAAGGAAGAAAGGATGCAGAAATACCTCGGTGTGAAACATCCGACTTGGGAGTTTGATACTGTGAAGTTCGTGCAGATCCCAAGAAGTCAGAATATGGGGACAGACGAAGTCTCCAAGCTAGCGTCGTCAGAAAAAAGGGAAATTAGCATGGATTTGGCGATGGAGGTCCGGAAACACCCCAGCATTGAAAAGGTCCCAACATTTACCATTCAGAGCGCAAACAAGTGGATGACACCCATAATATCTTTCCTCCGGGACGGGCACCTCCCTCAGAACACGGAAGAAGCTAAAAAGATCAAGAAGAGGGCAACCAGGTTCACGATCCTTAATGACGCCTTCTATAAGAGAGGCTTCTCCATGCCTTACTTGAAGTGTGTCGACGAAGAAGAAGCTAGATACATACTGGAAGAAATCCATGGAGGAGTTTGCGACGACCACGCCGGACCTAGATCCCTGGTAAACAAGGTAGTACAAACAGGACATTTTCGGCCGACTATGCAGGTGGACGCTGTTGAAATCGTCAAGAGGTGCAACAAGTGCCAGCGATACGGGAATGTACATCGGCTTCAAGAGAGAGATCGACGACGATAGCCTCCCCGTGGCCATTTGCATAATGGGGGATCGACATCGTTGGCCCACTACCCCAAGGTAAACGTCGGGTAAAATTCCTACTAGTTGCTATTGATTACTTCACAAAATAGGTTGAAGCAGAGGTTCTAGCAACAATCACCGAGGCAAGAATTCGGAGCTTTGTGTGGAAGAATATAATCTGCAGGTTCGGGATTCCCTTGACGATTATATCAGATAATGAAAGGCAATTCGATGGCCAAGGTTTGAGAGACTTCTATTCAAACCTTGGAATCAAGAATCGATTCTCATCCCCGGGGCATCCCCAGGCAAATGGAAAAACGGAAGTAACAAATCGGACGCTGCTCAAGATTATCAAAACCAAGTCGGACGATGTGAAGGGTGCCTGGCTAGAAGAATTACCCCTCGTGTCTGTGGGCTTACAGAACCATAGCAAGAACCCCAACAAAAGAGACCCCCTTCAGGCTTACCTATGGCATAAAAGCAGTAATTCCGGTCGAAGTAGGAGTAACAAGCATCAGACGAGGAACGTTCAACGAAGAGTGCAATGACGATGAACTGTGACTCAACCTGGACTGTCGGGACGAAGTAAGAGACAATGCCTCTAGCAAGATGACGAAGTACCAGGTGAAGATGGCTGAATACTACAATAAGAGGGTTAAACTCAGACGACGAGACATAGGAGACCTCGTCCTGCGCAAGACCACCATAGCAACTAAAGACCCTACCCAAGGAAAGTTGGGTCCCACATGGGAAGGATCTTACCGAGTCATTCACTACTCAAGACAAGGCAGTTTACCACACTGAAACCATGGACGAACAAAGACTCGCTCGACCATGGAACATTGAGCATTTAAAAAAGTACCACCAGTAGATGTAATAAACAAATATACTCATTCTTGAAATCAATAAAAGAGTTATTCATCTAATGTCTTTGTGTAAGCAGGTTTAGTCAATCGTACTGCATGCAATGACCAAGTAACAAGATTCTCAGATTGATGGATGTAGGTTCTTGACGATACCTATAATGGGTGAAGGCCACAAAATGGCTAAGTAACAAGATTTCGCCTTGACGGATGTAAGTTACTAACGAAGCCACAGGCATAACAAAACCCTTTAAGTGGATATAGGCCACAAAATGGCTAAGTAACAAGATTCCGCCTTGACGGATGTAAGTTCTTGACTTAATCCATAAACCTAACAAAACCCCTTAAATAGGTATAGGCCAAGTAACAAGATTACGCCTTGATGGATGTAAGTTACTAGAGGAGCCACAGGCATGATGAAATCCCTTGAAAGGGCTAAGTAACAAGATTCCGCCTTAACGGATGTAAGTTCTTGACGCAAGCAGAATCTTTTGGCGGGCACAAGTACCGACGAATCCACGTAAAAAAAAAAATGGAGCAAAAAAGAAAAAGGGACAAGAACCTTGCAACAAATCAAAATAAAACTCAAGTCATGACTGAAACCTCTCTGTAGGATGGTGAGTTACAAATTAAATATCAAATCGGTGACGAAAGGAGGGAAAGGGTCACGTTTAAAAGTTTTGCTAAGGGCGAGATACGGATGAACTCAAAACACCACAAACATGTCAGGTACCAACAAAGTACAATCATATAGGCGGGTAAGTGCGAAACCATAAAGTCAATTAAAACCTAAAAACAGCAGGCAATTATCCTTTTTCTTTCTAAAGACCCATAAACACTGGGCCAAGAAACATTATTCTCAAAATAGATTAAAAAAAAAAAAAACTGCTATCAAAAAGCCTAAAATATAACGGGCACACACAACAGATAAAATTTTTCATAAGTGTCAAGTCCGGGTGTCAGTGGGAGCGTCACCGGAAGGATCATCGATGAGCAGTGAACGTCACCGGATGGGGCGATATCACCAGGGGCATCACCTTCGGGGGCGAAAGACGGGCAGCCTCGTCAATAGCCATCTCTTGATCCACCACTTCAAGGTCTAGGCTCAACAAGTCAACTCCAGTAGGATGCTTAACTAGGCACCTTCGTAGAAGTTCGAAACCCTTGAAGTACCAACTAAAGAGCATAGTGGAGTACTCCTCGGTTTCTTTGGAAGACTCTCCCCCAACACCTGGTGAAGGAAACTAAGTTCGTTAGTAAAAAAAAAATAATAGAAGGGAGCAAAGAAAGTGCAGAAGTATTTTACCTGGACGATCCTGTGCACGTGTCGACTCGCAAGCTGCGTTGAGTGGCACCGGAAAAGACCTTGAGGTCCTCGGCATTCACAACACCGTGTGCCCGCTCCACGGCAATACCCTCGTCGTCCTAGACGGATGAACCAACCCTCTCCTTCTCCTTACCCGACACTCGTTGCCTTTTAGAGGAAAGGGTAGGGATCTCCTCAACCGAGGTAGCCGGAGAAGCCGTCCTTACGTTTTCAACTTTGGAGATGATGGGAGTGGCGTTTGTAGCTAGGGGAACGAACGGACCCTTCCCCGTGACGCGAACCACCTTCTTCCCAATATTCACCAAAGGTTCGTCCTTCTTGGACCTCATCTTGGCGTACATGTCCTTATTGAACCTGGTCGTCATCTAAAAAAAAAAAAAATAACTAAAAAAATAAAAAAATAAAACTTAGAGATCCAGGTACACATGAGAAAATCAATACCGATGAAGTCAATACTTACTCTTTTTTTCCTCAATGTCGATGTTTCGCAAGACGTAGGGAGATGGGTCCGGGCCTAAGCAATAGAATGCAAGCGTCCTGTGGGTCTACAAGGTCCTCCCAACTTTCAATCGAATTGGCATATTCTATCGCCTTTTCAACACGACCCTAGTACTTGCTTTTTAACTTGGGACGTCTTTTAATTGCCAAAGAAACAACCAAAGGGGTTAGAGACGACCACATAAGCAAAACAAAGATTAACAGACGAGGAGAAACATTGACGCACCTAAGTTTGGGGTTCCCCACCGACGGAGCAACCTTGGGATATCACCCCAAGCCTCGCTAGAAGGGGTCTCAAAATCGTCCCCGGACACGAAAAAGAAACAGGACTTCCAATACCCGAATGACGAGGCTAAACCCCTGACAATCCTAGTCCTCCTCACCCAAGGGACTAGCTCATAATATTCATACTCTTTTGACTCTTTTAGACAGTAAAGGTAGACGGGCTCACTCACCTTGATCATATCCTTGTTAGCGACCAACCATATCTCCATACGGTTGATCACTATCCTCCATGAATTGGGCATAAGTTGCCCGAGAGTAATACCAAAGTAACCTAAAAGCTCCATCACCAACAAATGGACAGGTAACCTAAGCCTACAAGTGAAAGCAGCCTCGTAGAAGCATACTTCACCAGGGAAGAAGTGGCGGGCTCGATCCTCACTACCGGGCCGACTAACACGAACCCGCGTAGGAAACCGAAATCTATCCTTGAACCTAGCCACGAGATCGGCGTCTAGCCCACACTCCTCCCCAAGGGCGTAAAAAGCCCTAACCGGACGAGGGACAGAGACAACCGTATCACCCTCCACTAGGCCTTCGTTGGACGACAACCCAGTTTCGAGTTCACTAGATCTCACCTCTGACATCCTCTTCGTTTCACCCTCAAAACAAGCAAGTGACTGGCCTAATATTGGAGATAGCTCCCCTAAAACTACACTCAACCCACAACCTTCAAAAATAAAGTCCCCAACCAAAGGGAAAAAGTCACCGGAAACGCCCAAAGCCGCCCCTAAGCGAGCAAAAAGAAAGAGACCGAGGGGCAAGCTACTCTAACCTCGGAAGAACTGACCATGAAAAGGGGAATACAATCCTAAAAACCCAAAAATCAAACACAGCAACAACAAAAGCTAAGGGCAAAGGAAAAATCAAGAACTTATAAGAAGATTATGAAGGAAAGGGGAACAGAAGAGGAAGAAAAGAGGAGCGTACCTTGAAGAGTAAACGATTGAAGCCAGAAAAATTCGAAGAGAAACGTCATCGGAGCAGGGTCAAAACGGTCGCGGGGATAAACGGGAAGAATAAAACTCAGAGCAAATGATTAAAGTGAAGGAAAAGAAAGTTTTGAAACCAAAGCCCAAGGGTCATGCCATTAACGCCCTCAATCAAGACGCACCACGTGGCCACATTGTGTGTTGCGCCGCCATTACGCATTAAATTTGGATCAGAACCCCAAGAGTCACAGAAAGCTTAGGAAAACTTTTCATCTTCTATGGTCCTCATGATACGTCATAGACGACCACGTAACCTGGGGAGCAATCGATGGGAGTGACGAGATTACGTCCCCTTGATGAAGTCAACACTCATGACGAGGTCATCTCGAATGACATGGAAACCAGTCATCACCGACGAGGACAGGAAAATCATTCAATGTAGCCAGCCAGTGACTTGGACGATTCTGAAAACCAGCCAAGCAGACCGTTGGAAGCCTATTAAAAGCCCCATTATTGGGCGGGAGGCGTTACTAAGAAAGGCATTAACACCACAACGGCTAGCAACCAAAACCACATATATAAAGCCCTCACATTGTCAATGAAGGTACATATATACACACTCTAAGAAACACCTATTGTTATCTTGCTTATACATTTCATTTCGCAAAGTGCTTTTCTGTTCTAACTTTGGCATCGGAGGCGTTGTGGCAAGCACCACACCGGTGACCATCATAGAAGATATATTCACGCCGATGAAGGCGGTTCCATCCGCCCATCTCGATTGACAAATTCACGCTTCATCAATAGATAATAAACTTTAGTTTCCATAATCGTTGATTGTCATTGAATGGTATAGATTATACCAAGAGTTCTACGTTAGAAACTTGAGAAGATTACAATAACAATGTAGCTATTGTATGTAAATTATTTATTAGAACAAATAACAAAGTGTGGGTTCCAGTTAGCTCAAATGGTAAAGTCTCTGATAGTTGTATAAGAGATCTGGGGTCCACTCCCTGCCTACACCAAAAATTGATTGGTGTCTTGGTTTGATGATAAAGTAAATAAAGTTGAAACTCTCTCTCAAAAAAAAAAAAAAAAACAAATAATAAAGTAAATAAAGTGCTAAGCAAAAACATAAACTAAATAGAAATATGAAATGTAGAGAACCAAGAAAAGGAAACAATATATATTTTAAATCAAATGGTGAGTCTTAATAAAAACATATAAAATAATATTTAACTATTATTTGGAGGTTGCACTTGCACTTGCATAAATGGCATAACAAAATTAAAATCATACACAAATTAAAATACATCGCATCCAAAACCTATTATAGAATAGTTTAGAGTACACCAATGTAATCACCAAATTGTTTTAAAAAAAATATTAGTTTATACACACATATATTAACATATAATATATATAAATAGAAAATTGCTAGAACTACAAACTGCTGAATTAGTGCTAATGTGATGAGTGGTGAAAACCAATACTATGTATATATATATATACCTAATACACCAAGTGTTTATGAATTATTTATTTATCTATCAAATCGAATAAAGAACAAGGAGTGTCACTTCCTGTTCCCCACCTCCCCCCCTCCTCCTCCTCCTCCTCCTCCTCCTCCTCTTATAATATAATATCTTCTTCTTTTTTTTTTTTCTTTTTTTTTTCTTTTTTTAAGGTTGACATGAAATCATTATTAGATAAAATGTGGGTGTTGTAAAATTTAGGCTTTCATAATCAAAACCTTTAATCCATGAGTTTAATTCTCATAGTGCTAATCTCAAGATTATGGAAGTGGGGTCTGATGCCAAAAAAGAAGGCATTTTCTCGATGTCAAGAGCATCACCATCAGGCCTTCTATAAAAAATGTTATTATGACACACCAAAAACCAACTTTATTATTTTAACACACCATTTTACAATTCACTATTTATCACATCTTCTATTCTTTGATTTTAAACATTAAAATAATATATACAACACATTAAATAATATATTTCCTCAAAACCCAGCAAATACACAAATGCACAGTCCAGTGGTGATCGCCACCACCCAAGAACAAACAACCACCGCCACAAACTACAACCACAATCACTGGATCCTCCAACAAATTCCAAATCCAAAAACCTCAACCAAAAAAAAAAAAAAAAAGCTCAAAATCTTCAACAAAACCCTAACCCAATAGATCAATCAATGACCAAACTCAACCAACCATCGGCAAGCAAGAAGAGTGGACGATGCGACTTCAAATCGACGAGTTTCAGATCAGCGATGTGGCTGAGATGTACATCAAAAAGTTGAATAAAACCAAAGGCGAGCTTCGGATCAAAGAACGGCAATGGCTGCTTTAGATCGGCGATGATGAAGTCTTCAAACTAGAGGCGATGGCAGCGGCTTGATCGGTGAGGGTGAGGGAGGGTGAGGGAATCTGATCTGAAGAAGAAAGAGAGAGAGAGAGAACACGGGTTGAATCTGTGAGAAGAGAGAGAAAAAGTTGAATACAATATTGAGAGGAGAGAGAAAAAGTTGAATAAATTATTTTTTTTAACACATGTCCATACTGTTCCAAAGGTGGAACAGCATCTGTAGCATGTCTCATAATTTGGACACATTTAACACACCTCATGATACTCGGTTTTTGGTGTTTGGTGTGCCAAATGCCAAATATTTGGCATTTGGCACACCCGATGGTGATGCTCTAGGATGAAGGGTCTAAATTGTTCATTTGACAAAACGTTTTCTACTTTGGACTACTGATAAAGTGATTGTGAAGACTATAGCAGTGGCTAAGTTACAGCCTCCTCATACTTAATAAGACTATTTGAATTGCAATGTGTATTCATGTTTGTTCAAACACTAACAAGTCTTGCCAAAGAGAAAGAGGCATTTGTTTTAGTTTAAACGAATGCTTTTTTTTTTCCTATCCCATTATACGTGTTGATATTATCCAATAAAGTCTACTATGGATTCCAATAAAAAAAATTATTTTTACAATACATAGAGACAATTTTTTTTTTTTTTTAATGTAAGAATAATTTAGGGCTTTTTTATCAGAATAATATAGGTAATTTCACATTTAGGAAGTTCAATATATGTTTTACTTCAAAAATAAAAGTTTAAAATAGTTTAAATAAATTAAAATGGTTGGACGTCACACGCAAAAAATGTAGAAAAATGATTCCATGTTTCTGTTGCAATTGTGATATCATTAACTTATGCTTTAATTTAAAATTATTATTTTATTTTTTTATTTTATACAATTTGATAATTATAAGGGAAGAGAAGTATTTAAATCTTAAATATTATGAAAAGTGAAAACACCAAAAAAAAAATTAACAAATTAACTAACAAAACTTTTTAAAAAATTAGTATTTTATCACATGTGTTTAATAGAAAAATATATAATGATATCTTTATAACAATAGATTAATTCTACAAAAAGGAGGTTGCCAGCCAAGTCTCTCAATGCACTCTCCCTTTTCTTTTCTTTTTTAAATATACCACGTTTTGGTTGTGGCATCCAACCTTGACTGTGACTGACACAGTGAGGAGAAGAGAATCATCACGGAAGCATGTGCTTCCTTTGGACAGGCTAACCTTTACTTTACAGACGATGAACCAAGTGTAAAGCGCATTAATTAAGCACAGCTTATGTCTAAAAGAATTTTTTTTAGAAACCAGACTAGCAGTCTGGGACTTTATTGAAAGAAAAAAAAAATTAATGAACATTGTGGCAGCCAGATACCCTTCAGGTAGTAGCATTTGGGTCCCAATTTATTTGTACATGGGCTATATCTCAATGTTACAGGTTTTGGCCCCAAGCCTCACTTGGCTTTTCTCTTAACTAGGTCTCACTACCAGTGTTCCCCTTGTCTTTCCCCTCTCTCTACTCTCCTGTGTTTCCAAGTGTCTCTCTCTCTAAAAATTTTCCAACCCCTTTTTGCTCACCCTCTTTCACCTTTTATAGTCTCTTGTTAGTGAGATGATCATCATTATTCTTCCACTTCACACGTATTCCAACGTTCGTCAGAATTCCAAAGGATCCTCACAATTTTAGAGGGTTCCCTTGGAACTTGTTTCAAACGCCAAATGGTAGTTAGTAGCGAACTCTCCAAAGTCGTTTGATAGTGTTCAGTTCTGTCCTCAATTTGGCTGTCCTCCCTCAGCCTTTCCTTTGGTTGGCTTGTTAGTAATGGGCCCAACTTGGCCCGAGCGTAACTTTATCAGCGAGCTAATCCCATCTCCGTGTCTAACTTTAGCTATATGGGCCAACCTCACTGTAATGGGCCTTGGCCACATGGGCCCCTCTCTGTGTTAGGCTATAGTGACGTGGGCCATTCCCAGTATAGGGGCCCAAGCCCGTACAAACATCAAATAGAACAGGGGAACAATGTTATCAGGTGGATCTTCCATCCACACCTGAAGCCCCAAAACGTTTTTTGCATTTTTAGTTAAAACATCAGCAACACATTTACGTACTTGAATTTGACAAACTGAAAATCTACAGCAATGCAACGAATGTCATCAATGATGTTTCCATAGGTAGAAAATTCAGCACCTCCTTGAGTAATAACATTGAACACCAAAGCCGGATCCCCTTCAAAAATAACTCTGCAAAGCCCAATTTCAACAGCAAACTGGACAGCTCTTCGACATGCCTGAGCTTCCATATCTGCCACTGAGTGAGAAACTGAGATGGACTGCAACAGAGCACCAATCACTTTCCCACGCCAATCACGAGCAATAATCTCAATCCCAGCTATATTAGAAGCTTTGAAAACAGCTGCATCAAAGTTAAGCTTATAAGAATCCACATCAGGAGGGTGCCAATGTTTGCACATCAAATGGCAAAGTGATCATCGGTTCCACATCCTGTGCCGCCAGAAAATCTTGGAGCAAGTTTACTGCCAATGCACTAATGTTAGCAATAGGTTGCATGGGTCTACCAAAGTGGAGATCATTCTTCCTATTCCACAAAAGCCAAGCCGAGATAGCAAAGATTTCCTTCCTAAAATCATCTTTAACCTGCAAAAACCAATTAGTTAGCTCACAAAAATCAGTTGGAGGGGAAAGCATGCCATAAAAACATGCTTTGAGGCATTTTTACATTGTAATCAAAATTAGGGCCTGTTTGGTTTAAGCAAAAAATAGGTGTATTACGTATTTATTTTCAATTCTTTTTGGGGCCCATTACTAAAAAACTTGTTTGGCTTTGTATTTATATTTTGTTTTCATTTTTATTATCCAAAAAAGTAGGATTTGAATACAAAAACTAGGCAAAATTTGTTTAATAGTACTTTTTCAGAAAAAAATTGGGTGAATAGCATATGTTTGAAGTTTTTTAGTTAGTTAGATTGTTTTTGGAAGTCAAGTTTGGCAAACTCGACTTTGGGCTGACTTTAGGTTGGAAGTTGAGTTTGACAAACTCGACTTCCAAGCAATATTGATTCATCCTGCTTGGTCTTGCTTGGAAGTCGAGTTTGTCAAACTTAACTTCTAGCCCAAACTCGAGTTTGCCAAACACGACTTCCAAAAACAGTTTAACTAAATAACTTTTTTTATGTGCTACTTTCTTACAATTTTTCTAAAAACATACTATTTGACAAATTTTGCCCAAAAACTGAATACAACTTTTTGGTGTTTTCATTTTCTTGAAAATGAATACAATGACATTTTTGAAAAAAAATCAAATATGTGGGTCTCATTATCATTGACTTGTCACATCAAAGAACACAAACTCTCTCTCTCTCTCTCTCTCTCTCTCTCTCTCTCTCTCTCTCTCTCTCTCTCTCTCTCTCTCTCTCTCTCTCTCTCTCTCTCTCTCTCTCTCTCTCGGTGGTTATTAGGAAAAAAAGTGAAGGGGAAGACAAAGTAAAAAATGATGCCAAACAAAAAATGTATGGGAATAAAAAATAAGTACAAGATTTGAGTATAGAAAATGAGTACAAAAAATGAATACAATCTCAATATAAACCAAACAGACCCTTAGTTACTAAGCTTGTATCTAAATAGTGAAGAGAGCTCAATTGGCACCTCTTAATGTTTTGAAAAAAAAATGTTTAATATTCAAATACTTTTCCAAGCTGAATTGTGATGGTGCTTCTAAAAATAAATCAAAGAAAATAAAGAAAGAAAGCAAAATATAAAAGTACGTATAGAGGGTATTCATTTTATCAACTCAATCATCGATTCACCATTGATAACCCAAACATCAACTATAAGCCAGTGTGAGACAACAAATTGAGTAAACATCAGCCATTTGAATTAGTTGTATGCACGTCCATCCTCTTTACTTAGGTATTCGACATCGATGCCTTGCAAATCCTCCCTAATGTCTATTATGCTAATGAGTTATTCATTTAGCTCCCATCATCGTAATCATTATTGTGGGGGTAGAATATGAGTTCGAGCCGAGAGCCAAAGGCCCAATAGATCATTTCTTGAAAGGACCTGGCCCAAAGGCGTGGGTGTGAATGAAGTGGTCTAGGGAATAAAAGACAACTCCTTGGGATAGATCCCGTGGAGATCCGAGCTGACTTCCACTACCAAGGTAATGAGCAGAACCTTTCCTATAGCAAATACTACAAGAACCACGGATGATTAGTTCCCCTCTGGACCGAGGTGACACCCTCTATCAAACTCACCTCGGGAAACACCATGAAGAGATAAGGACCACTAGAGCAGTCACCTCCACATTAATGAGGTGTTTCCGCCTACTCTCCGCCACATTAAATGTTGATTGACTAGCCTAAACAATGGAAACACCCCTAAAAGTCCTATTTCATGATGAAAGAGTGACAGAACAAAGGGGTGATGAGACAAGTATCCCTTAAATCTAGCTAGGAATAAGCCAGTTGTGGAGAGATGGAAGGGGAAAATGCCTATAAAAAGAGGAGAGGTGTAAAAGGAGAGGGGATTCAGAAAAATTAAGTAAGAAAGTTTAGAGAAGAACAAAAGAGAGAGAGAGAGAGAGAGAGAGTTGTAGTAGAGCAATATGTCTAAGAGTTTTTAGTCTTTAATCCTATCCCTTATACCTTGAGAATCCTATTTTCGTATCTAGGAAAGCCTTTTTGATCCTTCTTATCTTTTAATTTGTTTGTTTAGATCTCCCATTGTGGAATATTTGCCCTTATTTTTTATAAATTAATTGTGTAAGTCATTTTTGTTATCATTATTCCCATAGTGGTTACTTTTGACCCCCACAATTATTATTGTGGTTTGTCACAGGCACTATTTGTTGAAGAGAAATTGATCCAATTCAGAGTTGAATACATACTAATGCCCAATTTTAAACCCATACTACCTTTCAGCGATGGCTTCATGATTTTTTTTTTTTTTTTTTTTTTTTTTTTCTAGTGGGTTAGCAATGGTGGAGCTAGACTTTTGTAATGAGGGAGCAAGTAAAAATAAAATAATTAATTTTTTTTATTTTGTATATATAACTTCCATATTTTTTTGATGAAATATATAACTTCAATATTATATATAATAATATAAAATAGTATTATAAATAAAATTTAGTATACAATACAACTACATTGTACAATAGTCTAAAAAATTTATTAATAGTTTAAAGATCGATAACACAACAACCATTGAATGCATAAACAAATATAATTAAATGACAAAGTTTATCAACAAAATATTGGTTGTAGCCTAAGGTTACAACCTTACTCAATAAAATAAACATTACTACGTATTTTGAAAATCTAACCGTTGAATTACATGTTCTTTACACTCTTAATATATATGCCAAATTTTGTATCAATCGGATATTATTTAATATATGATCTATAAGCTTATATTTTATACATAATCTTAAACTACAAAAACTAACCATTAAAACAATTTATTGATGGCATAACTATTAATCTTTAATTTTCTTAAAATTTTGCAAGCGAAGAGGATATAAGAAGAAGATGTAATTTAATGGTGGAATTCTCAAAATTCACCTCTAATAAAAAGATATTGAGTAAGGTTGTAACCTTAGGTTATAACCAATTTTATAGCTAAATTTTGTCTATAATTAAATAACTAATTATACTTTTTTTGTCAAATTAATAATAACTTATTATATTTATATATAATATCCATTAAATAAAAATATTTGATAAAAAGAATAGTAACACACATAGAAGTAGGACTAGGAGTAAATGTGAAACTAAGAATAGAAATAGTATATGACATAAAGTTTTGCTTTTGAAGTGTACGGTTTTTTAACTATACGCATGGTCACTTTTTTGGAATTAGAGTAAGCACTAAAAGACTAATTGGACTTGAAAATCTATATAGCACTCATCAAACTACTTGATCAAATAGAAATGAACACTAAGAAAACATGAAAGGAAGAAAGAGAGAAATAGAGAGAATGAGGAAAGAATCACATATGTAGATACAAATTTGTTGATTATATCGGTGGTGAAATTTTTCTTTGATGAAGAAGAAAAATGTAAGGAAAAACAATTTCATTCCATTGTCAATGGCAAAATAAGTCAGAGTCCTGGAGAGAAGATTTATCTATTTTTAACAAAGGAACAAATTTCTAGAACTTTATTTTTTCTTTCTTATAAATTTAAATATTTTAAGAGTAGTGCTCTTGACATAACACTTTCACAAAATTTCAAAACAAAATCTAGGTGGCAAGTTGTTAAAAATAGGTAAAAAAAATGATGTCAATTTTGTTTTTAAATAAAAACCAATTACAACTTGTCACATAACCTTTATTGTGAAAGTAGTATTAAAATGATCACATTCAAATTCATTTTAGTTAGGTTCCAAAAAAAAAAAAAAAATCAAAGTGTTCAATTTTTTTATTTTAGGAGGGTCAAAAAAATTATATATATATATATATATATATATATATATATATATATATATATATATATGTGGGGACCGGCCCAGAATAACAAGTTGGCTGGGCCTTGGGCCCGTCCGAGGACCATTCTGTCCGAGGAGACGTCGCAGCCCATAATCCCCGCCCAAGCCAATCGGGGCGAAGAAAACACGTCCGAGGAGTAATTCCTCCTCGAACATTCCAAAGTCCAGGTCAATGACGCATCCCACCATCGTAGCCCTCACTCCAAACACGTAAAAAGAAAGGAGGCTCAAAATATCCCAACAAAGGCTGTCACCACCACATTAAATGCACCACAACTACTCTCCCGGCCGCATTAATGAAGAGAAGACCTCTGAACAGTGTTACCTTGGTCACCGCAACTCACAAAGAACTGGTAAGGGCGTCTGATGGGACAGGTGCTCAAGTGGGGGTTTGGATGATCAACAAGTGTAGGGCCCAAATGATAAAGGAGGGCCTATATAATATGTAAGAGTCCCTCAGAAGTGGGGGACGAAAAGAGGGAGGAGGGGAATAAGGATTCATTGTATGAATGTATAAGCCATGAATAAAACTTCCACTTTCATGTCCATTTTCTTCATTCACGCTCCTACATCCACAAAAGACATGCAACGAACCGTCTAAGCCAACTGGAACCAAGTTCTTGAGCCCATACTCTACAAGATTCATTGTGTGGGACCTTTTGGGCCGGGGCCTGACCGTCCAAGACCAGGTTAACTAAAATCGTGTCCCCACAATATATATAAGTTTTAGCTAGGTCAAGGGGTTTATTTGAACCCTAGCCAAAATTTAATGCGAGTCCCGACTACCCCTAGATTGGGAATTCCCTCTCTAGAATTTAGACATGGCCAACATATTTGGTCAATTGGGTTTGGGTCAAAAAATGAGTTATCTTAAGCGGGATAGAAATGGGTTTGGTCAATAGGATTCGGGTTGACCCGTATATTTTTCAAAAAAAAAAAAAAAAAAAAAAAACATGTATTTGACTATTTTCCACTTGAAAAATCATGAGAGAGAGAGAGAGAGAGAGAGGGCAAGTTGTTGAGTGTTGAATATTTTAATTTTTATGTGGTATATTTTAACATCAAAAATTCAATTACAATCTTCTTGTATTTTTTTTTTTTTATGATCATTCTTCATGTATTGAGAGTTATACTGTAACTATTCAAAAAACTTTCTATAAACTAAAGAGATTGTTGGAGTTTGATTTTGGGGTTTTACTCTCTAAAATGGAGATGATTTTGATTCAAAAACTTATGTGGCAAAATATTATGAGGTTAACCAAAACTCAAACATCCTCTATTTTATATATATATATATATATATGTATGTATGTATATATTAGATTAGATTAAATTATAAATTATAAATATGTCAAGAGAGAGTGACATAGTGTGATTTTTTTTTTTTTTTTTGTTAAAAAAGAAGAAGAAGAAGAAGAAGAAGAGAGAGATTGAGGGTTGAAATCTCATCTCTTATTGTTATTAAAAAAAATAAAAATAAAATAAAAATATTACCCTATAAGAGTGTTAGCATCAGCTATGCCAAATGCCATTTTGACACACCAAAACTTACTTTATTTATTTTACCGCAATATTTTACAATACACCATACATCTTATGTTCTGTTTTAACATTACAATGCATAAAATAATATAAACAACTAATAAAAAATTATTTAATTTATCTCTCTAAACTTAGCACCACCAGGAAATAAAAAGTAAAAAACAACCACTACACCATCACCCATCACCACCTCAAATCCACGACCACCAAAATAATCACCCACGTCCACCAAAACAAATCACAATCACATTATTTATGTTTGAAACCCTCCACCACCATAAACCCATAACCCACCATCGCCATAAAACCCAAAAACACAACCCAATCATTGGAAATCCACCACCACCACAAACCTACACAACCCAATCATTGCAATCCACAACCCACAACACCGCCAAAGGTCCAAAACTAGTGCTATAAACCACCACTACTGCACCTGCACCAAACTAACCCTACCCATCCCCCAAAATCTCCACCACCACACTAACATCATCATCTTCGACACCGCCGGATCCAAAAAAATTGAGCTTCTTTCTCTTCTACAATCCTAGCCCTAGCTTGGACCCCACAACACCTCCAAAACTACTATTGCCATGAACCACTACCCAAACCTAGATTAGAAAGAAAAATAGAGTGCTTGTCGATATCGGCGATCAACAGAGCAACCACTAGCATCACTTCATGAGGTCAATAGAGAATGCCATAACTACTAGCACCGCTTCAAGGAGCGAGAGAGAGAACCGAGAAAACCCAAAGAGAGAAAGAGCAAATCGAAGAGAGAGAAATTGGTGTAAAAAGGGAGTAGAATAAATAAGGCAAAAAAACACTTTTGGTCCCTACATTTTGGGCCAATTCTCATTTTGGTCCCTAAATTGATTTTGCTCCTAGGTCAATCTCTAAGTGTCCGTTTGGTTGGAGGGGTGGAAAAGTGGGAAGGATAGAAAATGGTGGGAGGATGGAAAAGTGGGAAGATAGAAAAAGATTTTAGGTGTAAATGCACTTTTCATCCCTACATTTTGGGGTCATTTCTATTTTGGCCCCTACATTTCTATTTTACCACTTTTAGTCTCTAATCCAATTAACGCGTGTTATTTTAGTCCTTTCCGTCGGTCATGGTGATTTAAAGAATTAAAATATTATTAAAAAAGCCACATCAGATAAAATAATATAAAAAAAATTTAACCTTCTTATTTTTAAAAAAGAAAAAGAAAAGAAAAGAATTAAATTAATTTTGTTTCTCTTTTTTTGGGAAGAACATGAAGAATCTAGAACATGAATTCTTCCCTGTCAATCATGTTCTTCATTTTCTTCCCAAAGCAAACCTTGCCCTTAAATTTAAAAATCAATATTTTTTTCTCATTTCTTATATTTCCTTAGCAACAAAACCCATAAAATCAATCAGATTTACAAACACAAAGACATGCCCACAGATTTACAAAACACAAAAACATTCAACAATTACTCTGTCATTCTTTCACATTCCCACTACAAACACAAAGACCTTCAAGGATTCAAAATACCTTCAACAAACCCAAAGTCCTTACACGCCTTAAACCAAATTTACAAACCCAAGCAAACCCAAATAGCAAAAACCCCAAACTCAATATTGCTTTCCTCTTCCTCACCAACTCGGCCTCCACTTCGCCTTTCTCGGGCAAAGCAGCGATTTTTCCAAAATGCCCCTTCCAAAAACCTCTACAATGTGTATGTCCACTCCGATCCTTCCGTCAACGTCACCCGCCCTAAGGGCACCACCTTCGAATTCCACTTCATTCCAACGAAAAAAAACCTACCGCGGCTTGCCGACGCTCATCTCCTCCACGTGCCATTTGCTCGCCATTGCCGTCATCGACGATCCGGCCAATGCGTTCTTCTTCTTCTTTTTTCTGTATTGGATCTCCTTGGAATTCGGATCCGGGTTGATGGAGCTAGATCTGTCTCTGGGAGCCATTTGGGTTTGTAAAAGTTTTGGAGATTTGGATTTGTTTGGAACAAGTGAAAGAGTCACAAACGGTGTTTGAGGAAAGGAAGGAAGTGAGGGTGTGGGTTTTTATAGAGGCGAGTTAGAGAGAGAGTGTGTGTGTTTAAGAGGGTATGGGTTTTGTGTTGTTGTGATCTGGGTTTGTGTTTGTGTTTGATCTCTATTTTTTTTTTCCTTTTTCGTTTGTGTTGTTGTAATTTGGGTTTGAGTTATTGGTTGCTCGGTTTGTGTTCTTGTAAACTGGGTTTGAGTTCTTCGTTGTTGGGTTGGATTGGGAAGAACAAGAAGAACAAGTTGTAGTGTTCTTATGAAAATTAATAATGATAAGTAATATTTATAAATAAAAAAAAAAAAAAGAATTAGATTTAAGGTTTTTTTTTTAAAAAAAATTCTAATAATATTTTAATCGTTACATCAGTGCCACATCAGCGCCACGTTAGCCAATAGGATGTTCCATTAGCCACGTTAGCTATTTCCATCAGTTGGCTAATGAAAGGGACTAAAATAACACACGTTAATTGGATTAGGGACTAAAAGTGGTAAAATAGAAATGCAGGGACCAAAATAAAATGACCCCAAAATGTAGGGACGAAAAGTGCATTTATGTCAAGATTTATTTTCTCTCCTTTTTGTTTGGTTGGGAGTGGAAAAGTGGAGGGATGAAAAAAATAAGTTTGAATAAATTTACTCATATACCCTTATTAAAGAATGATGCCAAATTAATAATAAATAAATAACCACACAAAAAAGAGCAATCACCCAAATTTTTTTATAAAAATAAAAAACATGTTCCAAAAAAAATCACATCCAATAAAAATAAAACTAAACTATCATGCCCAAGCCCTAAAAAATCAAAAGAAAAAAAAGAGGTAATGTTAATGCCCAAAAAAAAAAAAAAAAAAGTGGCAAGCGGCAACGTGATTGCCCAAAAAAAAAAATTGGGGCAACGTTGTCGCCCAGAAAGAGAGAAGAAAGAAAAAAAAAATGCAACTTAAAGTAAGGGTATTTGTGTAAATTATATCATTTGGCACTTTTTCCTCTCCATTTTCCTCCGAAATTGGGAGGATAAAAAATGTGGGCTCAGAGGGATTATTTTCCTCCCTATTTTTTGTCTCTCTTGTTTTCTCTCCTGAACCAAACAATGGAAAATGTCATTTTCCACCATATTTTCCTCTCCTTATTTTCCATCCTCCCTATTTTCACCCCAACCAAACATACCCTAAAATCAGAAAATCGATTTTATTTTGGTCCCCGCCATCAACTCAATAACAGAAAGTGCATACGTAGCAAACGAAGTGCACTGTTGGCATGTTATATGTCGACGTGGCTAATAAAATAATAATAATAAATCACATCAAGATGCCACGTCATCATTTGATTTAAAAATAATAATTTATCAACTTTACCAAATTAAAAACATAAAAATACATAGATTTGATTTGAGCATGAATACACAAAAACATAAACCTAGATCACAAGAACTCAAGAACATGAACCCGGATCACAAGAACTCAAGAACACAAAAAATATTTGGGCATTCAACGTCTTTCCTAGAAAATTTCTTTCAAACCAAACATTAAAAAAACTCACATATAAAAAGCCGATGCCCAAGATTTTCATCACAACATTTCCTTATTTCCACCCAAAACCAAAAATTTTCTTATGAAACAAACACACACACACAAACCCAGCTAATTCGGCTCACAATAACAACAATCCCAACCAACCTCATAAATTTTCCTTGAACAATCATCAACATTTTCCCTAGAAAATCAAGATTTTCTTCCAAACCAAACACTAAAATAACTCACATTTAACAAACAAACATAAACACAAACCCAACCACCACCTCCACCGTTCAAACCCAGAAATTTTCACCCAAACCCAAAAAAATTTCTCATGAAACAAACATAAACACAAAACCAACGAACGACTCACCCCCATGGAAACGTAGTAAAATCCAGCCACCACCTCCACCAATCAAACAATCAAACCCACCACCATACCACCTATCAAACAATCAAGAGAGAGTTGGATTTAGAGAGAGAAAGTTTGAGATTAAGAGAAAAACAACCCACCACCACCAATTGAAGTCGAACCCACCAAACTTGCTGGAAGACTCGTCCGATCCCCAAACGAGTTGCCTCACTTCGACTCGGTCTTCAAGCCCGTTGGCTTCAACGTTGTTATAAGTTCTAGAGCCATGGCTGGTGAGAACTTAGCTAGTGATTGAGTCGCGTATATCTTTGAGTTCATGGATTACTAGGGTCATGTCCGCCACATGGATTTCTTGAACACCCGTTGCCTCTGACCTTCACTCTACTATTGCAAATAAGAAGAGGATTTGTTAGGTTTTGGTTAGGAATTGTAATTGGAAATGGAATTGGAAAAGAGAGAGAGAGAGTCTGAACGTGTTTCCAACCAAAGGGGAAAAATTGGAAAATAACAACAAATTTCAAACAATTTCATTAGTTAGCAACATTTCCAAACTATTTAGGAAACTAACATCTCGAGTTTAAGGGACTCGATTTTGGTGTAGTAAATCGAGTTTTAGAGACTCGATTTCAATGGCTAAAACTCGAGTTTTATAGACTCGAGTTCCATAAAAAGATTTCAAACCAAAAAACCACGAAGAACAAATCAAAAAAATCAAATCATGAACAACAAATCAGAAATACACGAACAACAAATTAGAAAACCCAAATCAAAAAACCACGAAGAAGTTCCACGAACCCAGATTTCCCTAACCCAGGAGCAACGACGAAGGTTGGAGGAGGTAGCGGCGATGAAGCTCCAAGCGAAGCAATCTACATTTTGATGAACCCCAGGCAAGCAACCCCACGATTCAAATCGAACCCAGGCGTGACCTCTGCTCTCTAAAACTTCCATGGCCGAGCCTCCTTGGCTCTTCCTCCAACCATCATCGCCACCATTGGCGGTGGTCCGATCTAAAGTTCATCTCTCTGAACTCAAACCAAACCCTCTTCTCTCAAGTCGACTCGATCTAGCAGCAAACCCTCTTCTCTCAAGCCTTTGAGTATTTTCTGAATCTTTGTTTTGGGTCTTAAGAAAGAATAAAAAAAAAAAAAAGGAAGAACAGTGGGTTTTATGCATTTTTCTAAATCTTTGGTTTGGTGCTTAAAGAAAGAAAAATAAAGGAAGAAGAAGAACTCGCAGAAATTGTCTCTCTTAGGCTCGAGTTCTCAAAGAAATCAAGTCCGTTAGGGTCGAGTTCTAAGAGCAAAATCAAATTTCTTAGACTTAAGATGTTAGTTTCCTAAATAGTTTGGAAATATTGTTAACTAACAAAATTGTTTGAGAATTGATGTTATTTTCCAATTTTTCCCAAAAATTGGGAGAAGAACATGTTTTTCCAAATATTCTAATGAAAATAATTTTTTTTTAGTTTAATAATTTTATTTTAATTATTTTTTTAAAAATTGTAAATTTAGAATTTTGTTTTTTGTGATTTTTTATTTATTTAGATGATGACGTGGCATGCTGATGTGGTTTTATTATTATTATTTTATTAACCACATCAGCATATAACATGCCAATAGTTCACTCCGTTTGTCACGTATGTATTTTCTATTATCAGGTTGACAGCAAGGACCAAAATTGAATCGATTTTTTGATTTCGTGGATTGACCTAGAAGCAAAATCAATTTAAAGACCAAAACAAGAATTAGCCCAAAATGTAGGAACCAAAAGTGTATTTTCAAAAATAAATAATAATAGGGTAAACTACGTATTTAGTCCCTATTCTATATACTATATTTCAATTTGGTCTCTAACCTTACAATTATGTCAATTTAGTCCTTAACATTTCAGTATCGTGTCAATTTAGAGTCTGTCATTATCTTTTGAATGAAAATTGATGATGCGTCTAATAGCCAAAATAAAAAAATAGTTTTCATTGATGTGAAAATACATTAAAATTTTATTTTGGTTGTTTGCCATGTCATCAATTTTCAGTTAAAAGATAACGACATAGACTAAATTGACACGACACTTAAAGGTTAGGGACCAAATTGACACAATTGAAAGGTTTAAGATCAAATTGAAATATAGTGTATAGGATAGGGATCAAATACATAGTTTACCCCAAAATTTTACAACACATGGCCATACCGTGTCATTTTTAGAATCTCACTCTAGCCCCATGCCAAATTTTTTGAGATTTGTCATATCTGATATTGGTAGTTTTTTGGTGTTTGGTGTGTCAAATGCCAAAAATATAATCGGCGGTATAAACAATTAAAGGTGAAACTTAGGTATAATGTTCAGGTGTTGTTTGCCATTGTGACGGTATTTAACTAAAAATACACTTCTATCCATGAAAAAAAAAAGCTTAATATTAAAAGGGGAATAAGTGGATAAGACGATAGAGATACATAAACATAATTGTTTGAGCGAGATTTGTTAGAAGATGAGAAAGCTTATTAATTATTGGCGATTGGCGATTTGTTTGTCTGGTTGTATAAACCCTTTTCCTTCCCAAAAAACATCATATTAATAAAGTCCAAAGCTCAAACAAGGAAGGTCAAGTGAATCATGGTCGTGGTCGTAATTGTAGAGCGGAGCGGAGGCCAACGGAGAAAAGCATCAAAGGAAAGGAGCTTGACCTTCGGTACCTTTTTCTCTTCTCTTTTAATTTCATATTATATCTTCTATCCTATTAGGGTTCTTCACCGCTTCTTCTTGCAATTTTATTTATCATATATCTTTAACTGTTCTAATTATATGAATGAATTATGATAGTTGCTACAAAAAAGAATATGTATTTATTTTATGCTCAATGCCTATGTTATATATATATATATTGGTTGCTTTAAAATCAAGGTGAGAACTGATCATGTGTTTTGACGTGAACTCGATTTATCTTGGGAATTGGGATAGAAGTTCAAGGGGTCTAAATTCTTTACCTTGTCTATGTTGGTTGAACAGATTAGAGGATGAAGAAGACTAGGGAAAGCTAAGTTGTTTATGATATAATGTCCATTTGAATTAAACTTTCTTTTCTTTTTCTTCCAAGGGCGGCCCTAGACATTTTAGGGCCTAAGGCGAGAACTAAAAAAGTATATGTATGTGTATGTGTATGTGCATGTTTATGTGTGTGTGTGTGTGTGTATGTGTATGTGTATGTTTATGTATATGTGCATGTGTGTTTATATTTATGCTCATTTATGTTTATATATGTGTATGTATGTGTATGTGTATGTTTATGTATGTGTATGTTTATGTGTGTGTGCATGTGCATGTGTGTTTATATTTATGTTCATTTATATTTATGCATATTTATGTATGTGTGTATGTTTATGTATATTTATATTTATAAACATAAACACACATACACATAAACATACATGAACACATACATGAACACAAACACAAACAAACATACACAGAAACAAACAAATATAAACACACATACACATAAACACGCATAAACAAACATAAACATAAACAAACAAACATAAACACACATACACATAAACACACACACATAAACGTAAACATATATAGACATAAATACACATACAAACTGAGAAAAATTAAACCCTCATATAAACTGGAAAAAATTGCAAACTAACACCAATCTTCAAACAATTTCGTTAGTTACTTTAGTGTGCTAAATCGAGTTTTTATGTGTATTTATATTTATATTTAAGTTTATGTGTGTGTGTGTATATTTACGTTTATGTGTATGTATATTTACGTTTATGTGAGTTTATACGTGTTTATATGGATGTGTGTTTATGTTTATGTATATGTATATTTATGTGTATATGTATGTATGTTTATATGTATTTGTATGTGTATGTGTATGTTTATGTATGTGTGTGTATGTGTGCTTATATATGTGTATGTGTATGTGTGCTTATGTATTTGTATGTGTATGTGTTTATGCGTGTTTATATTTATGTATGTTTATGTGTATGTATATGTGTTTATGCGTACTTATGTATGTGTATTTGTATGTGTATGTGTATGTGTATGTGTATACGTATTTGTATGTGTATGTGTATGTGTAGATCTTTTTGTGTTTTTTAGATTCAAGTGCGATACCCTGATGCAATTGTAATTAATGGCTGAGATTAAAAGTTGAAAAAACAACTTTCAATCTCAACCATTAAATAAAATATATTAAAGGAGAGTTAAAAATTAAAAAAAAAAAAAAAGAGTAAAAAATGTAAAAAAAATATTTACAACAGTGCACCCGATCTCAGTTCATCTTTCTTCTTTCACCATTTTTCTTTTCTTTTTTTTTACGAGGTGCTTTGTTTTTCTTCCTTTTATTTCTCTTTATACATCGCCTAGGCTGATAGGAGAAGAGCGAGCGAAAGCCACATTAAGAAAGGAAATCGAAGATTGTCTTTCCGAGCCAATGACTATGAAAATCTCTTCCTCTCAACTCAGACGATCATCTTAGGTGAAATTGTGACTCATGAGGCTTCACCAGATTATGGTGTGTGATTTTTGGTTATTTATTTATTTATTTGAGATTATGAAGCAAATAAATTTTATATTTTGCTTACCCTTTCTATTTTCTAAAAACACTTTTCTGGGAAATACAATTTTTTTTGCTTTACTTTCAGTCTATCATTCTTACTTGTGGTATGTGTTTTATTAATTTGGATATAAAATTAGTTCAACAAGATGATTCTTCTTCTAAAATATAATAACAAAACCAATATATATTTTTTTAACGGTGGGTTCACTTTCGGTGTTTTCATTTTGTGATTTTGGTTGTTTTGTGGGTTTTGTGCTTTAATTTGAGTGGGTGTGATTTGATTTGTGATTTAGTGGGCTTTCGGGTTTTTGTTGCGATTTGAATTTGGCTGGGTCTTGGCCGTGATGGTCGTCATGATTTGATTTTGGCTGGGTTTCGGCGGTGGTGCATGGTTGGAGGTGATGAGCTTAAAAAGCTCCGACTATGGAGGTTTAGAAGGAGAGCTTGGTGGTCAGCCATGGAGCACGGTGTGACGTGGGTTAAGGCAGAGAGAGGATGAGAGGGAAACAAGGTTGGCCCTAGACATTTTGGAGTCTAAAGTGAGAACTAAAAATGGGGTATTTTTTATACTTATATATTAATTAAATTAATGTTTATTTAATATTTTGGGATAATTACACATAACCCACCTGTGGTTAGGGCGAAAATCACTTTGCCTACCCGTGATTTGAAAAGTATCACTTAACCCACCTGTGGTATGTTTCCGTCAATTTCCGTAACCCACCTCAAGCCCAGTAGTTACAAAAACACCTCTTAACACCAAAACACAACATAACGCGAATCAAAACACCCAAAACTCAGAAACTTTTCAAGAGAGAGACTTGTGGTGAGATCAACGTGTTCTTCGTGGTTTTTATATCTCTTTTTCAGCATCACTCACCCGCAAATCCCTACTCTCTTTCGGTTTCATGGGGTTTTCTCGCATGGACCCATTTCGCATTCCACCCGAATTCCCACAAATTCGATTCAGATTAGTGGGTTTCGTACTTGTTCTTCGTGCCACTCTTACTCTCACCCGTTGAGTTCTAGCCATGGAGCCGAGTTTAAGAATTTGGGCCGTTTTGAAATGCGATTTGGGCCACTGGGTTTTGATCATTTTCTAGTTTCTATAGTTTCGAATGGTGGGTCGGGTGGCTATGGAGGTTCTGGTGGCTATGGGCAATCGGGGTGTTTTTTTTTTTTTTTTTTTTTTTTTTTTTTATATATATATATATATAAATTCGAGGAGTTAGCCAAAGGGTTGAGGGAGGCAATGGGGAAAACTTCTATCTTTCTTTTCTCTCTATTGTGAACCCATAACCACTGGCCACCGTGATTTCTGCAAAAATAAATAAATAAATAAAGCACACCCATGAATCAGTAGTAAGGTTGATCCGGTGAACCTATACCAAGAACTTAATTCGATAGTAACCCATCAAAAGCAAAAGTGATTTATAATGGAATAAACCAGCTGCCTAGATTGAAAAAAAAAAAAAGAAAAGAAACTTGCAATAACATACAAAGAGATGGGAGTCACCTCAATGTGTAGAAGATATAAATCAGAGTCTATAACCAGGTTTTGTTCCTTATGAAATATCCATCGTGGCACAACTTTATTAATCCAATGACCATAGTTTCTTGGGAAGCTCCATATCAATCTGCTACTCCCTGGACTAACTGGAATGGAAAAAAATTAAAAAAATTCCTTCTGCACGGATGTATCCTGCATCAACCAAGATTTACATAAATAGAAGTACTAAGGAACGAAAAATGAAATACATAAGTAAGAATTAACCAAAAATTTTGTTTATCATCTATGTATAAAAGATTAATCAATCTAATAGATAACCTTTCTCGGTTCCGGTGATGATTGAGATCCATTAGCTTGATCCTCGAGGCTTAAGAGATGCATAAACCAAGTATGGGGCAATAAATGTGCATCTGCTCCATTCCCGAAAAGCGTACTATATTGAACCCATTCTTTGTCCAACTTTTCAATCTTAAATTCAATCGGTGTGCACCCCTCTCTATCACCCCTCATTTGTGAAGGTAACTTGGTTTCGAGTCATAAATAAAGAAATCAAAACTTATTGGCGTAACATAAGGATTATTCAAAACTTCTTTGTTTTTTGGATGGTAGAATTTCCTTTACTCCATAATGTGCATAAGGAACATGAGCGGGGATCCATAAGATTCTCAATCAATACCTCATATCCGAATTTGTAAAAAATCAATATATTCCCAATCAGATCTGCTAAAGAGAAAGGAGGTAAGATATATATATATATATATAAATAAATAAAAAAAAAAAAAAAAAAAAAAAAAGAAGCAAAGCCCAAATTCAAGTGCCCAACTTTTAGTGATACACACATTTGAAAACCTTCCATATGATATTTATGCCAAATGAAAAGAAAGAAGAAACCATTTACAATCAATCAAAAAGATATGAACTTTCTTATGACATTTGCCAAAATGAAATTATAAAATATTAATACTTTGTCCTTCAAAGATTACGGGTGCCTAAAAGTTATAAAACATATAGCGGGAAAAAAGGCCGGATATGGTTTCATAAGTAGAAAAAATAGAATCTATATTTTCCAAGATAATGAGGTTTTTGTCGAGAAGATAGTGGCGAGACCATACCCATTAGGAATATCTCTATTTCCCATTAAGTTAGTGAAGGATCATCTATTTACGGAATGTAGGGGGTTTCTTTTCCACAAGAATATCTTTGTATCAAAAAAAAAATAATAATAAAGCACACCCAAATGCAAAAACCAACAAAACCCACAAATGGTGACACGAAACCACCAAATGGAGAGCCACAACTCATTAATGGTGAGAAAATTTGTAACCGCTTATAGAGAGCCAGAACCATCGTGATGAGATGAAACCACCGGGCCAGGACAAAGTGAAAAAGAGATATAAAAACCACGAATAACACGTTGATCTCATCACAAGTCTCTCTCTTGAAAAGTTTCGAGTTTTGGGTGTTTTGATTCGCGTTATGTTGTGTTTTGGTGTTAAGAGGTGTTTTTGTAACGGCTGGGCTTGAGGTGGGTTACGGAGATTGACGGAAACATACCATAGGTGGGTTAAGTGATACTTTTCAAACCACGGGTAGGCAAAGTGATTTTCGCCCTAACCACAGGTGGGTTATGTGTAATTATCCCTAATATTTTTATATTATGTTTTTCATCATTATTTTCATTTTCTTCTAAATTATTTTGAAGTTCATTATCAAGATTTGTTGTATTGCAAAATTGAACATCATTTTCTTCTAAATTATTTTGGTGAATTTCTTACTCATTTGTGATATTTTCATCTAAATTTTGTGTTATATTTTGTTTATTACTAATAACAAATTTATCTATTAATCCTTTTTGAGACTCAATTAATTTTTCTTCTATTTTTCCTTTTTTAAGTTTTTCATATCCAAATGCATATTTTCAAGTAGATATTTCTAATCAAACAATATATTTATAAAGACTAAAATAAAAAATAACTTTCAAGTGTAGAGCAAATGAGAAATAAAACCTGATTTATCTATACTACTATTTAAGGGGCTACACCTGTTTGGACTAGGTTTTTTTTTTTTTTTTTTGGTGGTTCCAAAATACCCCTACTGCCTATGTTTAAGTAGAGACAAAAGTAAAAGATAATCAGGTAAAAATATATGTCTAACTTGCACTAAAACATTGCCTACAAAATAGGACCACTCTTTTGATGGTTTTCAAATTGTTTTATCCATTTATAAAAAAACTAGCTTCTGAGCACGTGCTCATAAGCTCTTCTATTTTTTGGCTAAGGGTTAATTTTGAGCATTTATTATAATTTGGGATTACTTTATTTTCCAATCACAAAAAAAATCTAGGGGTGTGATGAAAAAATTAAAAATATCACAAAATCTAGCAGGTGAAATAATTTTTTCATCACACCCCAGCATTTCAAGAGTCTGTCATTTCCTCCGCCAATTTGCGAAATCTCTTATACTTTCAAGAGTCTTTGGCAAGTTTGATCTCATTCCTATTTCCTATGATATTTGCTTTTGTTCCTTCTACTTTTATGAAATAATTTTATGGAGTCTAATTTGATCTAATACATTTTGCATGCCATTTTGAATGAAAGGATTTTGGTTTCAAATTGGTGGATGAGGATGAATGGGCATTATCACTATTGGGAAACATGTACTAAAAGGTATGTTTGCACGGTTCAATCTATTCAAATTTTCTGTCAAAAATTTTCTTTTACTTTGTTTGGACCAAAAACTCTTGAGAAAGATAGTAACAACCTTATTCCATTCACATTGTGGTTTGCAAATATGTGTTTCAACTGAAAGCACTATAAAGCGACCTTGATAGATCGATGACTGATGCCAATCTAGGATTTTAGATTTTAGCCAAACGAAAGTGTTAAGATTGCATGAACCCCAAGATTTTATGAAGAAGTTACCAAACTTTTACATTTCCTTTTCTTACTCATGTTTCACATTTGAGCCACTTAATTTTGAATGTGTAATTACATTTGAATCATGGAAAGCAACAATCAAATAATTGAATTATTTTTTGAATGTGTAATTACAATGTACCTATGGTGTTCCCTTCTTTCATTTTTATTTTATTTTATTTTTCAAATGAAGAGGGAAATTATTTTTTTGTCAATTCCTAATCTTATATCTATGCTTATGTTTACCTTTGCATGTTTATTTAGGAAATTTTGACTTCTGCATATGTATGGTGGGTGAATTTTTTTTTTAATAAAAAAAAAAAAAAAAAAAAAAAAAAAAAAAAAAAAACCAAGATTTTATGCTACCAATGTTCTTTAACAAGTTAACTAGGACCCCTCATTCTTCAGGATTCTCCATATGTTACAGGGTAATTTTTGTAAGGAAGTTGGGCCACTTTAACAGAGAGATCTAAAAATGAAGTACATGACAATATTGAACTGTTGCTTTATATTTTTCAATCACAAACCCAGTTTGAACAATCTTCTACACTTTCAAATTCTAATTATATTAAGGTTTTCAAAATTTATCTATTAACATTCACATTAGAAGCAACACAAAATTTGGATGATATATAGGAGCACGTGTGATGAGGCTCTTTTTTATTTTTTGGTTTTAATGTTATAATTTTCTATTTATACCCAGTCAAAGTTTACATATTTGTCCATTAATATTACACATTTGTGAATGACTGATATTACACATATAACATTTTTTTTTTTTTTGGTTAAATATTTCGTTGGTCACCACATGTATTTTGTAAGTAGTTTTATTGTTACGATTTCATTCTGCATTTTCATTATATGCACTATTTATAAGATTTATTCAATGGATCTTTTTTTCCTTCCCCTATAGGTTAATACTAAATTATAGCATCATCTTCCAATTAATAACACATTGATTAATACATAAACAAAATTGGCAAAAAATGATAATAATTACGGAATACTAGCCTCTAAGCACGAGCTCACACGCATGCTCAGAGACTCTTTTATTTTTTGAGTAAGGGTTAATTTTGAGCATTTATTATAATTTGAGATTACTTTATTTTCCAATCACAAAAAAAATCTAGGGGTGTAATGAAAAAATTATTTCACCTGCTAGATTTTGTGATATTTTTAATTTTTTCATCACACCCCTAGATTTTTTTTGTGATTGGAAAATAAAGTAATCCCAAATTATAATAAATGTTCAAAATTAACTCTTACCCAAAAAATAGAAGAGCCTATGAGCATGTGCGTATTGTTGTAGTTTCATTGAACAATAACAAGTTTTTAGCAATTTCAACCAATTAAGCACAAGCATAACAAAAATTTAAACACAGCCATAACACTGACACAAGACTTATTAATAAGACCCACCAAAAAAAAAAAAAAAAAAAAAAACAAACAAACAAACAAATCCTATCTATAACCCCAAAAAAAAAAAAAAAAAAAAAAGCTTGAAGGCCCAAACTTAACGCCCAGTCCAGGGAGGGTCCAGGCAGCCATAATGATAAACTGATAAGTGATAAACAAAGTTACAAAACCAGCCAGGGAGGGCCCAAATCAACAAAGTTATCTTAAGTTCTTAACAAATAAAATGGAGTGCCCTGTGCCCAAATATTTATAATTTTATACCTGATTCCTGAACCTCAGGACCTGATACAGTGAGGTGAGCAATTGAGACTTGAGAGAGGCGGAGAGCAGAGAATCAGAGAGAGGCTGAGGCAGTCCAGCTGGAGACTGGAGACTAGAGAGAGGCGGAGAGCACAGACTAGAGTGAAAGGTAAAATTTTTAGGGTTTTGAGTGGATTTATTTGTTTTGATTTGTGATTGTTTTGTGGTTAATCTCTTAGACCGGATTTGTAGTTTATCTGTTTGTTTTTTGCTCAATGATTTTGTTTAGAACCAATGTTTAATAGGATTTACCAAAATTTTTGATTTTTTGGTTAAAAGGATGTGCCAGATTATTTTTGTAATTCATTTGAAACTACCCGGTTGGTTCTTTTCTAAAATTTTGGGACTTGGGGCCTTAGGCAATTGCCTAAGGGAAGGGCCGGCCCGCCCTGTTTTCTTCCCTTCCTCTTCATTCCCTTCTTGTCATCCTACCATCTCCTTTCTTTATATGAAACCCTACTTTTATCCTATAATTTGAATAAAGCCTTCTTTTTGGCTTTTCGCATCTATAACTATAAATTGCATATCAAACTTGATTACATCAGTCCAAGTGGAATGTTTGCCTTTCTATGTAAGATGTTAAGAGATCATTTTGAAAGATGAGATCCATCATCCATTCTTTTTTAATTTCCTCCTTTCCCCACTAAAATAGTGTATTGCAGTTTTTATATTGAGGATAATTACTATTTACACCTGCTAAGTTTGACTTTGCTTCTTAATCGGTCCCTTAACTACTAAAGCTAACAATTTACACCCTCAAATATTACAGCAATATCAATGTGCCCATTCTGCCATGAGTCTTGTAGCTCAATTGGCACCTCCTGGTGTTTCCAATATAGACATCCAGGGTTCAAATCTCCACTTCCCCAAATATTGAATTTTTAAAAATGTGCCCATTCCATCAACATCTGTTAAAACCTTCCTGTTAAGCCACACAACAAGGATGTCATTTTGTGCAGAAAAAGTAGAAAAACAATGTCATTTTTAGACGGGTTAACGGCAAAAATACAACAGAGTGTAACGGGAAGGGGCACATTGACATTGTTGTAATAATTGATGGTGTAAATTGAAAGGTTTAAAAGTCGAAGGACTGATTTAGAAGCAACTCTAAACTTAGAGGGTGTAAAGTACATTTTAGCATATATTTTTTGTTCTGAAAATGATATGATGTTGATGCTGAATTTGAGATAAGCACGCACAATGGAAAGTTGCTTTCCCTAGATTGTGCAGTCCTGATGGTCCTTGTGTTGATGAATCTTAATGAGCTTTTGCCATTAGTTTATTTTACGCGATATCAACCTTGTTGTTTGTATTAAGTTGCCGTCTGTGGTCCTTACCTTGAGATTCAATTCAAGTGGAACGGCCTTGATAATGAATATTGGAATGATTATGGTCAACATAGGAGTGGATCAATCAGTTGAAAGGGATGTTCAGCTATTATTTTGGGATTGTTCATTTTTCAGGATTTTTTGATAAACAATGTTGAGTGGAACCTGTCAATGAGCTATAGTTCGAATGACAACTTCCTCTCTTATAAGAATGTGATGAAGAGTGAGGTTGTGGGTTCAAGACCCACTCAGTACAGTGTATAATTTACCGGTAAAAAGAAGCTCTGTGTTGAGTGAAACCTGCTTTAGCATAATCTCCTTATTTCTTCACCGCGGATTCTCACATCATTTTGTTGAAAAGATATTAGATCACCGTGGGACACTTTCAAATGAGTATTTGTCTGTAGATTACGTATACTCGGTTTTTTTCAAAAGAACTAATGGTGTATGTTTAGTGTGGAGTAACACCTCTTATAAGAGTTTGGATTTTGATGGTCGATAAGGCTATTCAGAACATGGATCAAGGTGGTTCCTCACAATGACATAGGTATATTGTTGTTTTGGTTTCTTAAATTGCTTGTTAATAAAGAAATGAAGGTTATGTATTGCCATTTCTATTTGTGGTCAATTCCACTTAATTTTGAATAAAATGAGATCCTAAATAATGGACCAAGCTATAAATTGGTGGCTAGGTGACTCTAGAGCTGCACTTGGATTAAGGGCTGTGTTAACAAATGCTTGGTTAACCTAAAATGCATGTGCTGGCTCTTGATGTAGAGAATGTGGTACTCTTGATGCTATAGGTAGTAAGTACTGGCAGAAAAATTAGGGAATTCAATAACTTAAATGAAGTCTACTTGAATTTTTTATTTGTTTTTTATTTATTTATTTTTGAAGGATTTTATTAAATCCCCCTTCCTTATAGTTACTGTTGAGCATATGCTTGATTGTTTTTGAAGATGAACATGAAAGCATGCTGGAGCCATAAGATAAAACTGCTAAAATCTTTTAGGTAAAAAAACTTTTATTTTCGTAGGGTGCTAAATTGATTCAGTTCTCTGTGCTTGATTCGATACCACATAATCATGTTTTTTCCCTCTGCATGTTGGTTTGTCGTAGTCCCTTAGACTTGGGGTATATTTGGATTGGGAGAGATGTGCCACTCCTTCCTCTTCCCATTCCCTCTCGTCTTCTCTCCTCTTCCCCTGATCTATTCTTATTCTAACATAAAGTTACTTTCTACATGATTTCTTTGGTACTTAAAAAAGTTTTCTGGGTGTGGTGGGGGCGGTTAGGAATATATTTATAGAGTGAAAGGGTTGCATCTACAAAGGACTTTTTTTTTTTTTTATATATAATTTTTTATTTGTAAGTTACATGTTTACACAGTGAGTATTGAGCCCATAACAGCTACCTTCACCTTGTTCTTATAGTGGGAGGAGGTTCTCATAAATGTATTTACAAAGGACTTGTTGGACTTCTTTTCTTGAAGAATGTGTATAATAAATTTATCATCCAAGTTTTTACTTATCAAAAAAAAATTGTATCGTCCAAGTTTCAGGATATACACTCCTTGCCTCTGAACTAGCTAGCCTGTGTTTTGTGGCAGTGAACATTGTTTAGATTTTGCTGGTGGAAATGCAAGATCCAAGGATGCCACAGTCCGAGGAAAATTCAAATCCTAAGTTACGGAAGAAGAAAATCTCAACCCAAAACACTTCTCCCTTTCATTTACAGGGGAATGATGTCAGAGAAGTTCAAGGGGTACAAGGGCCTTTGTCATTGAAAACTCAGAAGGCCTCCAAGAGAAACTTTAAGAATGAGGTTTTGCCATCATTCCAGCAATCGGAGAGATCAAACTCTGATTCATTGCCTGATTCTTCTGCATCTGGAAGCGAGTATCGAGCATTAAGGCGGAAGTATTTGCTGCTGGAGGAAGAGAGCTTTGTGTTGGGGAGAGAGCTGAAAGAGATGGAAGATGAGGTAAAGACTCTTGAAGATGAGAAGCTTGGACTGTTGGACCAGCTTGTTGTATTAGAAGGCTTGATTGATCCTTCAGATATGCAGTCCCAGGGGTTGCATTTACCTTAACTCCTAATTTCTTTACATCATTATGGGCTTTTGTGATTGTCGAGTTTCTTAACTCTGTTATGAACGCATGATCTTCAAAGATAAAAGAGTTGGTCAACGGTTGACCCTGTCTATAATTAGTTGCATGTCTGTAATTAGTGGTGTTTCTCCGATGCTCGAATACTTCCAATGCATCAGAGTTGTAAGTGGATAGTGCAATCAACGTTGTGGGACGTATACTGCAGCCTATCAAGTTTATTGTACAAATTTACTGGTATTAACTGAAGTTTAAATTAAAATATTAAGGACATTTTGTGTAAGAGATGATAAAGAAAAAAAAATATAGATTGAGAGTTTATACGCTAGTGTAATAAATACACTAGCGGATTCCCTGCATTTTGCATTTTGCCGGTTATACGCTAGTATAAAAAAAGATGTAATTAGACTATTAATCTATATATATATATAAAACCGAAGCCTCTGCTGGTACCACAATTTTTCACGTCAGCACAATATTTAAAAAATAAAAATAAAAACAAAAACATTATAACACCTCAAAACCCTAACAACCTTACCCCTCTCTCAAGTTGAGAAATAAAACCCTAGCAACCTTACCCCTCTCTCAAGTTAAGAAATATAAAGCCATAGTTTCTGCAAACTCTCTCTCTCCAAATGTAAATATCAAATTCAACCCCTTTAATTTATCTTTATATTTTTTAGGCTTCTATAGAGTTATAGTGAGTTATGCTGATTTTGTTTTTTGTGTATGTGTGTATAGATGGTCATAATACTCCGGTATTCCAAGAGAAGTTTGTGTTTTCGTTAATTGAAGACCTTAGAGAGATAAGTGCTGCACTTTGGAAAAGCAATACAAAAGACAATTTCATTGGCAGTGGAAAGTAATTACTTTGTCTCATATTTTTGTTTTTTGAATTGATTTTGTGTGCTTTTTAGACCCTTTTGGATCAATTTTGTTAATTGGGTGTTTTTTTTTTTTTTTTTTTTTTTTATAATAGGGTCCAATTGAGGAAGGTTCTTTCAAAGGGCTACGACGACCGCACTTGGTGTCAGTATACTAATAGTGGGGGGTAAGTACTATAAATTACTAACCCTTTTAAGTGTATTAGTTAGAATTATTTTCAAATGATTGTTCCAATAAAAGTGAATGTGTATAAATTTTGTTTAACTATCCCGTGCATCGCACGGGTTAGCGACTAGTTAAACAAAAAATTGAAGACTATCCTTTTTTTTTCTTTTTTTCTTTTTTTTTCTTTTTATAATAATATGTAAACGATAGCAGATTTATAGATTAAAATTGATCAGAATGTACAGATGGTAAAAGAAATAGGGGACGATCCTCCACTCATATTCCAACAGAATCTCTCAAGAGAGCCTCTTTGGCTAGCACATGGGAAGCATGATTACTAACAATATTAGTGAAATTGAAAATGACCCTTCTAAATCTTGAAGCTGTCCATTTGATATCTTCCACCAATGTTCCAAAAATCGCTAAACTTGGTTCAGTTTGTTGAAGTGCAGTAAATAATGAAGCACAATCACCTTCAAGAATGACGTCTTGCAAGTTGCAAGCCATTTATAGACTTATTTGAATGCCTTGGGTCTGAATAAGTTCAAATATAAAACCGATTGAAAGAGCCCATCAAACTTTATAGGATTGCGTCTCTCTCTCTCACTCTCTTATATATAGAGAGAGGGTTAGGCTGCTTAAGCTTTACTATAACTCTACTATGGTTGCATTTTCCTGTAAACTTTGGCTCAGGGAATCCACATTAGTAACGAAGAGGAATCTAAAATACAAAAAACAATTAACTGCTTTATGTATTTTGTCATCAAGGGACTACATCGCATTCTTGTATGCCAAATGCATCAAGGTCCAGTGCTATACATAAATTTTACATTTAATTACGGAAAAAGGATCAATGGCATCACGATAAGTTGATAACCACGTTGCAGAGAGAAGAAGGGGGAAAAAGTAAAACCATATCTTGTTCCATAATCTGCCATTGTACCGTTAGTTACGTGTTTGAAAAATGACATGACACTAGTTCCATTACTCAGCCATCTCTAGACATATAACATGAGATAATAGCGAACATCAATCTTCACTTCACTTGCTTCTCAGCATTTTCATTCCTGTAGGTTTGGTTGTTTTATCTATAAGGAATTGCAAACTCCTAATCTATTTTTATACAGTTCAACTGCCATTATCTCATCAATCCCATGTTGGAGGGTCCAACCCGGACAACCAGAGGGCTGGTAACCTGTGATTTTTTGTTTCTCCATGATAAGGACCCAAAAGCATAGCCTTTTGATGTAGCAGCAGCAGCCACCTTGAAATTCACACTGAACTTGATCTTCTGGCCAAAGTGGTTGAAGATTAATCGGTTTGGTACAACAGTGACATTAATTCCAATGGGAGAAGAAACTACAGCTTTATAAATACTTTTTGGTTTCCCAACATTTGTCACAGTTCGAGTCACTGAGAAGTTGTCATTGAGATTGGGCACTGTGATAGAAGGATAGTTCAGGGCGGATGGTGCTCTGAATAATGTTTCATGGCATGTGCTGTTGTCTCTTGTGATCAAATGCAATGACTTCTTATCATAACCAATCGAACAGAGGAACGAAATATAATCCCTCGGATGAGCGTCATAGACGAGACCTGGATCAAGGACTCTCATTGGGTTCACAAATCCAGACCCATAATCAAATGCATTACCCCTTCTTCCTTCAGAATCCACTATGATTGGTTTGTGATGCTTATCCAGAGTAGTAGCTGCATATTCCATTTGTAATCACTAATCAGCATAATTTTTAGACTTCATTTATTCTAAACAAAGCAAACTTCGAAATAAATAATAGTAATTAATTTGTGCATGTGTGTGTGTGTGTGTGTATCAAGCCCTTCACTATTTAGTCAATTTTAGGTGGATTTAACATATCAATTCTTAAAAAAAGGTTGGGAAAATGCAGATGCTTACATAGTCAAAGAAGCAGGAAAAATATAAATGAAAATAAAGCTGTGTTTCACATTGTTTGAGAAAACAGGGAATTCAACAACATTAGGTAACTCAATATCTGTAAAGAATTATCAGGAAAAACTAGGATATACTACCAGTTGTCATGATGGCAGATTTAATAGCAGATGGAGACCATGAAGGATGAACAGCTTTGATCAAGGTAGCAATTCCTGTTACATGCGGGCAAGACATGGAAGTCCCAGAGAGAATGTTGAATTGCAATTTTCCAACTGCTGGTGACCAGGCAGCAAGGATGTTCAATCCAGGAGCTGTGACATCAGGCTATAGAGTAGAACCATCAGATGATTTAAGAATATTAGGTTAAATTTTTTTTAAAAAGAGAAAAAGAGGCATGTAAAGAATGAAATAAAAAATGAAAAAAATCCAGTTACACCTTCAGAATTCTTGATTTTATAGAGAAATTTACCTTCAAAATTTCTGGGGTCAAGGCATTGGGACCTTTTGAAGAAAATGCTGCAACACGAGGTGCAGGTTGGGACCCCAATATAGTCTTCGCGGAAAATCCTAGACACTGGTTTGCTGTTCACAACAACAAAATGGCCTGTGTCAGAAACCCAGACAAATTCAAACTGCATACTCACCTTTCCATCTTGTTAATAATAAAACAAACCGTGTGCGATTAACATAGGCAAGAATCTGATCTCCTGTTCCCCTCCCAACAATAGCTGCAGGGATCTCAAAGGGGATGGCGACATCCTTATCTGCCTCATCAACAAGTATCATCCCAACTCCGCCAGCTTCTTTCACCACAACACTCTTTTCCAGCTTTGACTCCATTGAACTCTCTACATGTTGACAGACTAGAACCTTCCCTCTGGCCTTTGTTCTATTTAAGGAACTCTCCAAGCAGTAACTGTAAGAAGTAGGACAGGGAAAAAAATTAAGGTTGTCCTTGATGTTGACATTGAAATTGCAGTCACTACCAAGTACCTTCTGCTTCACCTGGATTGATAAGGAGTGAAATATCCTGCAAAGGCTTCAGAGGCAGAAATGATCCTCGCGGAGGCATTCATTTTAAAGAGACTGAGACTTTCACCCTATCCAGCAACTAAGATTTCATAAGGCTCTATAATAGACTACAAAAATCTCTGACCAAAAAAAAAAAAAAAAAAAAAAAAAAAAAAAAAAAAGGTTAATAGTATTACCGTGAAATTGGTACCATCTCCTAACACGATATCAGAAGAGAAATCCCTGTCTGTTGAACTAGCAGCAACAGTTATCATCCACGGAGCAAGATTTGTTGCAGAACCTTGGTTTCCTTCATTTCCAACTGAAGCAACTACCAAAATCCCATGGGTGGCAGCATGAAATGACCCCACAGAGATGGCATCATTGAAATAGTCTCCTGGGGAGCATCAGGACCCAAAGACAGAGACAAGATGTGAACCCCATCTCTAATTGCATCATCAAAGGCAGCTAGTAAGTCAACATCATAGCAACCTGAGTCCCAACATGTCTTATATACTGCAATCCTGGCCATTGGTGCACCTCCTCTAGCTCCTCCAGCTGCCAGCCCCTTATAATTCATGTTTTTCACATAGCGACCAGCAGCTGTTGAGGTTGTGTGGCTGCCGTGGCCAGAGCTGTCCCTGGGAGATCTGAATGACACTGTGTTCACTGCTTCTTCTTCTTCTTCTTCTTCTGCTTCATAGCCACTAAAATAGTATCTTGCTCCAATCAGTTTCCTAAAAAAATAAATATTTTGCTGATGCTAAGGACCCTCCTTTTCATTGATGTTCATAAAATGATATAAAACATGCAAAGGGAAAACTATGGCAAAACCTGTTGCAAGATGAAGCATTGAATGCTTCTCCTGATTGGCATTGCCCCTTCCATCTAGAAGGCACTGGAGGCATGTCGGCATCACTAAAACTTGGGGATTCAGGCCAAATTCCTGCTTTAAATGGCAATCAAAATTTAAGACCACCAATGTTTTTATTTATGTTTGGATAGATAAAAGTCCAATGAAATAGGAGGTCCTATCCAAATGGAGGCACACACACGTTCAAGTATACAGAAGGCAATAATTTGTGCAAAATGTGCAGTGCTGCTGATTGAATAAGATGTCTAACATTAGTAGGAATTAGTAAAGTAGGGGATGTAACGTAAGTAAACAAAAGGGGATGTAATTAGGATTGCATAATTATTAAGCAAAAAAACGCTTGTATTACTTCTAAGTTATTAAAGAATAATGAAAGATAAAGTGAGCAAATCATTAACTGATCAAGCAATCAAATTATGAAAGAAAAAAAAAAAAATTGGTATCTTGTACTGAGTTTATGATTGGACCATTTAATCATATAGGCATATGCCTAGTAAATGAAATGAAGGATAAGGTGCAGAGTGTTATGAAGGAACTAATTCTAATTGTCTCTTTCTTTGGTTTGTACAGAACAGAAGTAATAAAGGAAGGACGGTTTTTGTTTGTTTGTGTACAGAAACAGAAATAATAGGAGTAAAAGAAAGGATACCTAATCTAAAACTTAAAGATAATAAAAGAGAGAGAGAAAGCTGACCGGTATCAATGAAACCAACAATGACATTGACCTGGTTCTTGGTAGAAAACCCAGGAATCTCCATGGTTTCCTCGCCCACAAGACCCATGAAATCCCACGAATGCGTGGTGTGTAGTCTTCTTTTCAAATTAGGAAACACCGAAACCACTCCCGGCATCTCTGTTCCAAAAAATCATTGAATTTACTTGCAACAATAGGATGTTTGATTCTATTTCTATAAAAAGGGGAGTTTGATTAAGAAAAGGGGCTCACTAGAAATCTGGGAAGCTTGGTGTTGGGTCAACTTGGCGGCAAAGCCAGTGAAACCATGTGTGTAGCTGTAAACGTGAGATGCCTGTGCTTGCTCCATGCTGTTTGTTATATACAAGTATATTTCAGTAGCAGACGAGCGTTGAAATTGGAAAGGCAGAAACCAAAAAAAAAAAGAGTTTGAGCTTACTTTCCAGCGTGAACAGCAGCAAGTATTTCATGGTGTTGGGTAAGAGTCTCCTCTGGGTCTTCTTCACCAGTTTTGCTTCCCATATACACTACAAAAACCTGCATAACCAAAACCCAAAAGTTATGATTTTCATTTGGGTACAAATACAATAGAAAAAGCGTAACTGAATATTCATTAAGAAAGAAGGAGTAGTAATAGTATTGATGTGAAAAAGAAGAAGAAGAAGGGAACCTTGGCCGAAAAAGAAAGGGTGATTTGAGAAAGAAAGAGATAGAAGAAGAGTAGGATGATCCTGATCCTGATCCTGATCCTGATCCTGAATGAAGAAGCCATTAATTTGTTTCCCAAAAAAAAGGGGGTCCTCCCTCTCAGACTCAGCGCTCAGAGCTCAGGCCTCAAACTCTACTCTGCTCACACAAAAAGCAATAAAAGCCAAAAGCTAAAAAGCAAAGAAGATCAGGCTTTGAGCAGTTATAAATAAAATAATAAAGAAAGAGTGGCCACTACAATTTGAAAACATAGATAGAACAATAATGATAAAATAAATAAAAAGTAGTGGGCCCGTGAAAGGAGAGAATGTTCACATTAATAAATCTGCAGGATTTAGCGTGGGTGGTGCGGTGCGGTGCAGTGCAGAAAGAGACGAAAACAGCGATGATAGATAGGGAAGAGAAAGAGCACCACTAGTACTAGTACTAGTAGTAGTACAAGTTAGTGCTTGTGCGAGAGAGAGTTATTTATGGGAGTATGGGGTATGGAGGAGGGAGGAAGAGAGATATCACACCAAAAGAAAGGGACTTTTGCTTTTTTTGGTCAGATTTGATTTGAGTACCAACCAACCACGCTGCCTTCCCTGTCCGCCATAACCAACCTTTTTTGTTTTTACTTAACCTTCTTCAATTCCGGTGGCAGTTATTTTTCAAAATTACTCTCTCAAAATTACACACACACTAACCTTATTTCCCTCAACAACCAAAAAAAAAAAAAAAAAAGTGCCAATTTTAATTTATCATCATTTTTAATAACCAATCTTAATTCTTCATTGTAATCTCTTATATTGTAATGATTGCTATCATTTAGCCAATTATATATAACTTATGTAGAAACTATTCATCCAAAAGATTAATTTATTTATCCAAAAATCATTTAGATGATTAACTTTTTAACACCCATATTGTATTTTTAAATTAAAAAGTTTACCCCTTGCATGTAAAAAATTAATAATAAAAAAAGCAACCAAAAAAATATAAATGAAATCAACAAACAAAAATCTACTACATAAATGGAATCGGGTCGAGAGAACCTCAAATTCTTTATGTAATAATTTATTTGCATTAAGGGTGTATTTGGATAACGCTTATTTTGCTGAAACTGAAAAATTATTACTGAAAATATTATAGATAAAGGTAAAAGTTAGTTGAAATAGCACAGTGGAGCCTATAAATAGTGCCAAAAAGTGCAATGTGGTCTATGAATAGTAACAAAAATAAGTTGAATAGTGAAATAATTTTAATTTTTAATCCTAACCCAAACACACACTAATATAACACTTCGTATAAGTAACCAAAATTGAAGATAATTACATAATATAATAAATCTATTTTAACTTGTACCTAATGTCTATTTAATTATTAAAAATATTTTCATTTATAAGTGAAAATTTTGATTTTGAAAAAAAAAAATCTAAAAAAGGTTTATTTATGGGAAAAAAAACTCTTAACAAGTAAACAAAATATGATGAATACTATATTTTTGTGAGTTTTCTTACCTTTACATATCACCCATGAATAACTTTTATATTTCAAATTGGTCTCAAGTATATATATATATATATATATATATATATATATATATATATGTGTGTGTGTGTGTTTAAGTGCACATGCATATGTGCATGTAAATTCTGCCCTCCTGAGATTAAATTCTAGCTCCAGCACTGCTTACACCCATGAAAGGTTTATTTTTATTTTACGTATTCATAATATGACATAAAAGTAGAAAATCCCCTTTCTAATAATAAGTAATTAAGTACAGATATAAAAGTGGAGATGGGGAGCAGTTTAAAAATAAAGTTTGGAAAATGGTGGTATTTCACATGACCCTGCAGTGAGTCAACTCAAAACCCTAAAAAATTTACAACTCGAGCTTATTGGTTGGTTTGAGGAGTTAGAAAGAGGGGCCAATTTATTGGATTCCCTAAGACGCACAAGTCACAGCAGCATCTCATAGAAATATTTTCAGTTTTTCGGGATTTGATAAAGATAGATGCTATGTTCATAACATTTTTATAATATTTTTACAATAAATTACAGATGGTTAGTTATTATTGGTTCAAATTTGAACCTAACACTAAGATTACTTTTTTGCCCCAATAATAACAACTAATAATAACCTTCCACTTAAGATTTATTATAAAAATATTGTGAAAATGTTATGAAGATATCATTTCCTTTCAGTAAATGGTATAATCACAAAGTAGTTACCGATCATAATGAAAGGTTGGTTTACTCCCCAGTCAAATTGGTTGGCAGTTCTTCTCAAAAAAAAAAAAAAAAATTTGGTTGGCAGTTGCAATAACTAAAGCATCAATTCAACACAGCTTTCAAATCATGATTTTAATTTGGCAAATTATACCAATAAAATTTCATTTTTGATGGGTAATAACCAAAAATAAGATATCGTACATGCCTCATCAATTTTTACTTTCATAATTATTGGCAATATTTAAATACTATACTATACTATAGTAGTGCGCGGTGCACTTCCATTTTGTTCGTCGTTTCTAATTGTCCATGCGTAACAAATTAGTATTTGTTTAGATTCGTCTGTTTCAGTAAAAGTATATGATAATCGGGAATGAGGGACATCATTAATAAAAGCTTTCAATTGTTGATGGATTTGTGGGAGACACACACACTCACTCCTCAGCATTCACCATGACTTCCGTGCTGCTCTCCTTTTGTTAAAATTGCGTGCAAAAGCACTCTCCTTTTACATTTTTTGTGTCGCCCACTACTTTCTCTATTTTTTGGCTCGGGGTTAAAAAAAATAGTCTCCTTTTGTTTATGGGTTAAGTTAGCAAGTACTCTTAGAACATTAAATAACGATCTAATTTAGGAAAATTTTGACACCACTTTTATAAGAAATGAAAAAGTTATCAAAACAAAAATTGCTTGTTTTTTCTTTTCTTTTTCCGTAAAAACTTTTTTTAAATGGATTATTAACCAATGCTTTAAACGCATTCGTTAGCATTTTCCTTTATTATTTAGAGCATTCCAACAGGCCTGTGTAATTTTTTTTTTTTTAATTTATAAGAGTCTATTTTTTTATCTTTATTTTACTTACTAATATTTTAAAACACTCTATGTCATATTCTCTATTTTATACTACATGTTGTTAAAATATAAATTTTTTCTTGATTTCTTTATACAATTATTGAAGCAACTTTACAAATTTACACATTTTTAACTTGACTAATGTATGTGATTTTGGGACTTATATGTGTAAAATTGATATTGTGGGAGCTCGAGAACCAAGGAAGGGATCGTTGAGCTGTTAGTATGATTATTAAGGCATCATAAGCCTGAAGAGGGAATCCACCCGAGGAGAGGAGAAGAAGAGACAAAAGACTTTTGAGAGCTCCAATTGGGAAGAACAGGGTGTGGAGAGAGAATCATGGGGGGTAGGGGAATTTTCCAGTGAGAAGTAGATTACTGCCTCCACATTAAATGGTTGAAAATGACTTTTATTAGTCTGCATTGATAAGGAAATGACCTAAACAGTGAATTTCATAGCTAAGCAACTCCTTCTACCGCCTTCATCAGAAGCTTAAGGGGGCAGGTGTCATGATAAGAATTTAGGTAGGTGGAGATGAGGGGTCAAGATTTAAAGTGCTAAGAAGTATATTAGGGAATGGAACTTCCGGATGAAAAGGATCCAACATAACAGATATCGAAAGGAGAGGAGTTAGAACAAGAAAATTGAGAGAAGAGCATGAACAATGTATCATTCTATGTATCACTTGCCTCCTCGGGCAAGCTTGTAACAAGCCATATAAATACATAATTTGTGTTCTGTAGTCTATCTTTCCTTATTTTTGTCCTCGAGCTAAGCCCTCTTTTTTGTTGAACCTACTCTCTTACAAATATCTATTGATTTGGGCCTAATTGAACTACCCAATCCTCACTATTCTAAGTGAACCTGGGCTGTTTGATTTTTGTGTCCTTACAGATATCTTTTTCTACTTTATATTGTCCGATACGAATGCTCTAATAAGGACATATATTAAAACTACTAACACATATTACTTAATATGAACAATAAATTTTTTTTTAAAAGAAAAGGACATTTGTCAATATACAAGTTTGCCCTTCTTTTGTTAGATATATATACTAGTATTATGATGCACGGTTTAATAAAAAAAAAAAATCATATGTGAATTAAATGTCTTAGATAAAAAATCATATATAAATTAAAAAATATATTTTGATGTTAAATATTGATTATAAAAAATGAAAAATTATTTTAATTAGAATTGAATGTAAAAAATGGGGTTTATTTATGAAATACTCAACTAATTAAGTAGTGAGAAACTTGAAACTCTAAATTAATTATCCTAATACATAATATATGTAGTGTGTTTGAATAAAATATATTGTACATCATTAGGTAACCACCACATCATTATTGTATATCAAGGAAGTTTTCTATCCTCAATGGCTAGCTAACATGGTGGTGGTGAAAAAGAAAAGCGGGAAATGGCTTGTGTGTGTGGATTTCACGAATCTCAATAAGGCCTGTCCCAAAGATCATTTCCCTATGCCTCGGATAGATCGGTTGGTGGATGCGACGGTAGGTCATCCTCGGATGAGCTTTTTGGACGCCTTTCAAGGATATCACCAAATACCATTAGCATTGGACGATAAAAAAAAGACAGTTTTTGTTACTCCCATTGGAAACTATCACTACAAAGTGATGCCCCTTGGTTTGAAAAATGCGGGGTCTACTTATCAACGGATGATGACTAAAATATTCAAACCACAACTAGGCAGGAGCATCAAAGTCTATATTGATGATATGGTTGTAAAGAGTAAGGTAGCAACGGATGATGACTAAAGACCACATTATTATTGTATATCAAGGAAGTTTTCTATCCTCAATGGTTAGCTAACACGGTGGTGGTGAAAAAGAAAAACGGGAAATGGCTTGTGTGTGTGGATTTCACGGATCTCAATAAGGCATGTCCCAAAGATCATTTCCTTATACCTCGGATAGATCAGTTGGTGGATGCGACGGAAGGTCATCCTCGGATGAGCTTTTTGGACGCCTTTCAAGGATATCACCAAATACCATTAGCGTTGGACGATCGAAAAAAGACTTTTGCCACTCCCATTGGAAACTATCACTACAAAGTGATGCCTTTTGGTTTGAAAAATGCGGGGTCTACTTATCGGCGGATGATGACTAAAATATTCAAACCACAACTAGGCAGGAGCATCGAAGTCTATATTGATGATATGGTTGCAAAGAGCAAGGTTGCATCGGGGCATGTGGAAGACCTCACAAACGTCTTTGAAGTTACGAGGAAGCATAAGTTGCGCCTAATTGCATCCAAGTGTTCGTTTGGTGTAGGTTCGGGAAAATTTTTGGGTTAAATGGTGAATCCGGATCAGATTAAGGCTATTAACGGCTTGCAAGCACCTCGGAATCCCAAGGAGGTCCAAAAGCTGACCGGGATGATCTTTGCTTTGAACCAATTTATATCCAGGTCAGCAGATAGGTGCAGACCCTTTTTCCTTTTACTGCATAAGTGGAAAGGATTTAAATGGACCAAGGAGTGTGTTGTAGCCTTTCAACGGCTTAAAGAGTACCTATCTTGGCCACCCATCATGTCCGATCCCGAGGTGGACGAGGTTTTGTTTGCTTACCTGGCGGTAGCCTCTCATGCGGTAAGTTTTGTTTTGATACGAGTAGACGGTGGTATCCAAAGACCAGACTATTACGTAAGTAAGTCACTTCACGAAGCTCAGGTTCGGTATTTATCACTGGAGAAGTCCATTTTGGCGGTAGTGCATGCTACACGGAAACTCCCCCACTATTTTCAGGCGCACACCGTGGTTGTTCTAACTTAATTACCGCTCAAATCAATACTTGGAGCGCAGATTATACCTAGAGGATTACTAAATGAGGCACGATTTTAGGGGCTTTTGACATCAGGTAAATGCCTCATACCTCTGTAAAAGGCCAAGTCCTCGCCGATCTAGTAGCCGAGTTTGCTGAATTTCCTGAAGAAATAGATGCGAAGCAGCATGGTATGGATGAAAAATCAATTGGCTTAATCTCCACCCAATACCCTTCACCTTGGAAAATATATGTGGATGGAGCAACAAACCAGCGAGGATTAGCGGTGGAGCTAGTTTTGGTATCCCCTGAAAAGATCACCATTGAAAAGTCCTTGAGGTTGGGATTCTCAACTACAAACAACTAAGCGAAATATGAAACTTTGTTGATGGGAATGGCGATGGTCCAGAAAATGGGTGGAAAGGCGGTGGAAATGTTCTCAGATTCAAGACTGGTCGTAGGCCAAGTAAAAGAGGGCGGAAGCCGGGATACAAGAATGCAAGAATATTTGGGTCAAGTTAGGCGTATACAAACGAAATTTGAATTCTTTGACTTATCGCATATCCCCAGAAGTGGAAATACCTATGCAGACTCTTTGGCTACCCTTGCCACTTTCTCGACACAGAATTTGCCCCGAGTGATAGTTGTCGAAGACTTATGCACCCCTACCCCAACAAAGAAAGACTTGCTCCAGATCCATCAAGTCAAGTTAGGGCCGAGCTGGATGGATCCTATATTCTTGTTCCTTGAAAAGGATATATTACCTAAAGAAAAGTCAAAAGCTGAGAAAATATGAAGGAAAGCTCATCGGTTTTGGTTGTCCGAGGATAAAAAGCTGTATAAACGTTCTTTTTCTGGA